>CM036320.1:11226249-11288304 GCA_020567845.1 Rhododendron henanense subsp. lingbaoense | reverse complement strand
CGGAGATCGGTCTCTACTCGGGCATTTTGTAAAAACGTTTGCATTTTTCTCTCATTAATCACTTTGGCCAGTTAGGGCGGGGGAACAGTTAATGGGGATTAAAACTGTAACAAGTTTGCATTATATGACAAAATGTGATGAATGCTTGATGTTTGATCTAAAGCATGTATAATAGATTGAGAACAAACTCCTGTGAATGTCTTAGACAAATTGGAACACACTGACTTAGGGTGATGCACGTAGGAGCAAGCCTGCATACACTGGCCAAGCCACTGCATGCAGAGATGACCTACGTGCGCCACACCAGTACTGGCGTGCGCCGATAGATCTAAGTCCACATCTCTTGCAAACAATCCTCTGGGCTCTGGAATGGACCGGTGCACACCCAGGACAAACCACGCAGTTTATATCACAGTAGAATATACAGTTACAGACAGATAAAGGGCTTGAAAGCCACTAAATAAACAGAAGGCCCCTTAAACAGTGAGGGGAGGAAAAACAGAGGCCAGAGCCTAGTTGCCATGCAAGGGCCAGCCACTGGTCAAGGCATGACTGGCGCACGCTGGTACATGGTACTGTACGCCAGTTAACATCACTTGGCAAGTGCTTGGCTTTGCATCATCTGGGCTTTGGAACATGACCAGAAGGCTCTCAGAGGCATTCCAAAGCAACAGAAATGAATGTTAAGTACAAGAATTAAAAGATCCTAAAAGACAGGAAGCAATAAACTATTTTTATCATGCTGCACGGTGATCAGAATATAAACAATACAGAAAAAGGATGATCAGTGATCCCCACGCCAGTTTTGCCATGTTGCTGTGACTGGCGTACGGCTATAAATAACTGGCGCGCGCCACTGGTCATCTCACACGGTTTTGAAACTTTGCCAGCATTAGGGCCAGGATTGGTATAGATTACCAGCCTTGACCCTGCCAGCTCCCCTCAGGGATCAGAACAGACAGATATGACAAAAGGTGGTATACCTTTCTTTGGAGGTTGAAAATGGATTAGAGCTTGAGGTAGTGCTTTGATGGATGGGTTGATGAATGTGGGGGTGTATGAAGTGTGTGGGTGTATTCCTAGCCTTTCTCTTTCAATGGATGAGAAAGAAAAGTAAGGAAATTAGAGAGAAAGAGACTTGAAGCCTTAATGAGGTTAACCCCTTGCAAATGAATGCAAGGGGGGGTATTTATGGAGGGTGTAATGACTGAAAGAGGGGGAGATCAGTTGGCATTAGGGGATGTTTGGTTGGTTAGGCCAATGAGGGAGCCTCCCATGCATTTAATGCATGGGACAAAGTGATGGGCTTTGTAGGAGAGAGGGGGGAACGAGTCTGGACGAAGTAATCATCAGGGGAGCTATAGCCGACGTTAGGGTGGCCACAAAAGTCCCGCGCAAACGGCTGAATAAAGGTGATTTGACTGGAGTTGACTGGCGTACGCACCTTGTTGAGTGGCGTGCGCCAATGGAAGCGAGGTCAACGGTTGATGACTGACATGTGGCAGTTTTCCAGCGCACGCTAGTCAATCACCAGCGTATGCTAGTAGGGTTTTGCTGAGGCCATTTGGTTCTGGCTTGAAGGATTCGAAAAGGAGTTCGGAGAGGTTTGGATGAGGTTCGGGACGCTCAAAGCTCAAACGCATTAACAAACTCGGGATGTTCTTGACCTTAATCATCATCGAGGAATCAAAGACCATAAATAAGCTATTCTGGAAAGTCCAAAATAGGGTGTCTACAAGTAACATCCCCAACCCAACCCCACATACTCACTTGTCTCAGTACTAGCAGTGACGGAATTTGTAGGAGATAGTTTCTCTTTCAAAATAGTTAAGAAAAAGAGAAAAACATACATGTCACGTATCTACAAAGTCGTAACCATGTAGCTCAAGAAACGTGAAACATTAGAACTCTCTAGCAGATTGGAAACTAAAATAAGGCCGGAAAAGGCCATGAAAATCAAGGTCACAACCGAGTCGAAACTCATCTCACTGATAATACATGAGCTGTTGGGTGGAGGCTACATTCTGGAAGCCACCATCATAAATAGCTTGACTAGCACCAGCAGAACCCATTCCCATAGCTGCCTGCATAAGAAGATGGTGGTGCTGCCCTTGGGGGTGCATGAGGGGATGGACACCACCGCCCATCTTGGCCATTGCCAATTGCCGCTCATAGGCCAAGACATCACTCGCCGAAAACCCTGGCATAGGAGCGGCCACCGGTGGAGGAAGTGGGTTTGAACTTGTTAAAATGACCTATCTATGAGTGTTTTTCACAAATTTCACAATGTGAAATTCTCAGTCTCACACAATTTCACATTGTGAAAATGACCTATCTATGAGTGTTTTTTACAAATTTCACAGTGTGAAATTTTCAGTCTCACACAATTTCACACGATTCTCAATTTCACATAATTTCGCACTGTGAAATTGTCAATTTCACACTGTGAAAATGACCTATCTATGAGTGTTTTTCACAAATTTCACAATGTGAAATTTTCAATTTCACATAATTTCGCACTGTGAAATTGTCAATTTCACACAATTTCACACTGTGAAAATGACCTATCTATAAGTGTTTTTCACAAATTTCACAGTGTGAAATTTTCAGTCTCACACAATTTCACATAATTTCGCACTGTGAAATTGTCAATTTCACACTTTGAAAATGACTTATCTATGAGTGTTTTTTCACAAATTTCACAGTGTGAAATTTTCAATTTCACATTGTGAAAATAACCTATCTATGAGTGTTTTTCACAAATTTCACAGTGTGAAATTTTCAATCTCACACAATTCTCAATTTCACATAATTTCACACAATTTCACAGTGTGAAATTCTCAATTTCACATAATTTCGCACTGTGAAATTGTCAATTTCACCCGCAGGTGTACGCTATCGTCGGATTCTGCAGGAGAGGGGGCACATGCAAATCAATTTTCATTCAATATAAATTCACTCATTTGAGCCGAAATCAACGAACTATATATATCTAGAGAGGGAGAGGGAGATGATGATACGTACCGAAGTAGGAAGAGGACTTGATAAAATCCCTAAATAAAGTAAATAAAATCAATTGGATAATTCTCTCACTGATTATTCTTTAGGGTAATCTTCACTTTACCCTCTTATTGGTTGAGTCAGAATGCGGATTACATCCTTAATCTGTTCAAGGATAAGCACATAAACATTTGTGGCTTCTTGAAAACATCAAGTCCCTAAACTGTTCAAAAAAATGGTGTAGCTGCAATGGTTTTTAAGTAATGGTGCATATAAGTGCTGAAAAGAAAGCATCAATTGGATTTTTCCAGTACATAAAACAAAGGTCCAAACCAAATTAACGTCCAAAAATGGCCTCTATAACTCTAGGCCCTCTCTAGCTATGTGCATACGGAACCTACAAATAAACAAAATCTCAATTCTCTGAAACACCTTCCCCAACTACCAAGGAGGTAATCCATGCATCACCTAACCCACCATGGCAAAGTTTAGTTCGCGGCTTTGCCCTACATTAGAAGAACGCAACACTGGGATGATAGAAATGTATGTATATTTATAAATCTCGCTAATTCATGAAGCAAATCATCGATCAAAGCGATCTCACAAATTCACATACCCCTGTGAATTTGTTTAAAACATCACCCACGGCCGTAAATTCACAATTTCACATACCCCTGTGAAATTCACATACCCCTGTTATATGAACAAAGGTTTAAGAACACCCAAAAAAAAAACAAATAAAAGAATTTCACGCCTCTGAAATATACATAAAGTCTCATTTAAATTAGGTTCTGAAATTCACATACCCCTGTGAATTTGTTTAAAACACCACCCACGGCCGTAAATTTCCAATTTCACATACCCCTGTGAAATTCACATACCCCTGTTTTATGAACAAAGGAAAATGGATAGGCAACAAGTCAATTCTAATAGATGTTACCAGATTCAATCGGTACAAAGGATGCATTCCTCAACAGATAGGATTAAATGGACTCATACATGCTCATCGTATCATTGAGACAAAAATGCATTTAAGTTGGAAACAATTCAATATTCAAATTTTCTCCATTTGCATTGGGCAATCGAGATGGAAATGAAAACTCATAAACGAACTTAGGCATGCAAGACAAGTAAAACGCCTTGAGAGGTTTCAGATGTCGATTAAGTCTCATTGTGTAAATCACTCAAGGGCACCAAACACAAGAAAAGAAAAGAAACAGACGGAAAGTACCATCATGAAAGAGATCCATGAGGACACGATCAAGAACAGTTGGTGGTGGTATGACTGCTGAAGACTTCAAATTCGCAGTCAAACACAAAATTCACAGTGTGAAATTCGCAATCAAACACAAAATTACGATTTAAAGTGTGAAAAATTTGCAGTGCTTGAATTCAGAGAGAGAGAGAGAGAAAGAGAGGAGTGAGAGAGAATGGGAACCACGAAGATCTGGAACGTCATGGAAATAGCAGAGGAAGCTCGAGAGAAGAACGGCAGTAGCAGCACCTCAGAGATCATCTACTCGTCTTCTCTCACTGTCAACCACACACTCTCTCTCTCTTCCCCAATTGACTCCTCGCATCATGTTCGTTTCACCTCTATCTCGTACACCGCCAGCGACGAACTCAGACGTATCCGAGACAGCAGCGTCTCCCGAGTGCACCAGATCTGACGGCAGAGGCCTCGACCTGACCGCCTATGGCTCCGACTAGGTCCTGCCGTCGGGCTTGTGGTGGTTGTGGAACCGAGACGTGGCGGCGATGGTGATGATGATGCCGTTGACGACGAAGTAGTGGTACAAGAAGCAAGTGCTCGCAGCGCACCAGGACTGCAAGATCCACGTGTAGGAGTTGGCGGCACAGGAAGCGGCTGTGGATCGAGCACCATGACGCCGTCTCGGGACTAGCTGCTGGCGGCGATTTGATCTGTTTGGTGTCTGGGGACAGGTGCTTGAAGATCTGGAGGCCAACATCTTGGATCTCTGTCGTGTTCGATTCGATTGAAGAATTCAACCGCATGGAGTTATCAGATCTCTCTGCAAAATATACGCAGGGAGTTATGAGATCTCTGCCGTGTTTTTGACAGAGGGTATTTTTGGAGAAATTTTTTTGTGAAATCCGTGTTTTTACAATTTGGGTTGGATTTGGAGGGAATTAGGACTACCAAAGTGGATCGGCCCGTAAATTACCCTTTATTAGTTGGGTTAGAATGGATCCAAACTCATCTAACCCATTTATTATTGGGTCTTAATTGGGCTTCAAATGGGTCAACTTAAATGCCCAATAGATCATGAACATTACCCAAAAAAATAGAACTACCAATAAAGTAAGAGAATAAATAATCGACCAATTGCATTTCAAAGCTTTCTGTCAAAGGCAATGAACCTCAGCAAATGCGAAGTAGCTTTCGAGTGATCGAGGACTACTCCTGGTTTAGATAATTTATTACCACATGAGATGAGTCCACAAGCATTAACGAATTCATTTCCAAATAAAATTTTCTAGGTTAAAATTGCAATCATCTCACATGAACGCTGGAATCTAAAAATTGTTTCAAATTCGAAAAACAGGAATACATGCATTTACAACATTTTGCTTTGTTTTGGCTCGGGTCTGGAGGAAAGTTTTTCGGGTAACAAATGGAGAGAGATGGATAGAGAAACGAGATAACAATACGGGTGATTTAAGAGTTAATGTCACGTCGAGGTACTGCAAAATCGGGTCCAGTTTATCGTAATCGATTAGTTAATATATATGCTGGTTGTCTTTATAACTTATTTTTGTCTTTATTCAAAAAATTATGAGTTTCGATCAAAAATTTTTACTTTTCCGATTTCTCTCGTCGAGATGAATCAATAAGTCACAAAAGTTTGACACAAACAAACAAATGCAAAAAAAAAAAATTTCAAATAAATACAAAAAAAATTGAATCCAAACCCACGATAGAGAAAAAAGAAAGAAAGAACATGGAAAGAAGAGAGATGGGAAATGACTTTCACTTTTTAAACAGAATCTCCATTCAGTTTAGTAATTTTAGTATACAGGGGTAATTTGGTCATTTTAGTATATAGGGGTATTGTGGTAATTTTAGTATGCAATGGTAATTTGGTCATTTAAATGTACAAGGGTGATATGGTCATTTCAATGTATATGGGTATTTTAGTCATTTTTAATTTAAATTGGGTTAATGGGCGGGGCGGGTTTGATTTCAAACAAATGGGTTGCGTTGGGTATGGGTAATTGGGCTCCTAATTAATTGGGCCTAAATGGGTCAATGACATTATCAAAAAAAAATGGGTCAATGACCCATTAAAGACCCAACTCACTTATAACTTACCCAATTTGGCTCAAACCCGTCCATTTGACACCCCTAAGTCCAACTGCAGAGAGTCCCTGCAGTTCAATCACAGCCGTTCATCTTTGCATCCAACGGTCCAAACTTTAAAAAACTTACTCTTCCTTGGAATTTTTTTTTTTAAATCTTGACTATTAAAAACATCATCTGACGGTTGCAGTAACTTCAACTGCACCTCTGCTGTAGACAAGCTTGATGCTTAAGACTTAAGAGCCCTCTTCCCAAAGGAGTTTGTAACACTGGTCTTCCCTCCCCATCCTTTTTTCTTTTAAAATACAAAAAAGGAAACCGAGAAGAAACTACGAAGAGAGATTCACACGACAACAAACCATGAATCTCTATTATAAAACAGAAGAGTGTGGGGACAAGTTGTTGGAACGGCTTATATATATATAGATATAGATTAAGCTTCTAATGCGGATCTCTGCATCCAAGCAAAGTGCGGACCTCCCATTTCCCGATCGAATTTCGATGATCCGAGCCGTTCAATGTGTTCAAAATGTGATTTTAAGGGTACTTGCTAGAAATCAGCAAAAAAAAAGACCGAGAAGGGCTTCATCCGAGGAGTTTTTGTTTATTTTTTATTGAACGGTTTAAATAAAAACTGCTCAAATCAAGCCCTTCCCGGTCATTTTTTTTGCCGATTTCTCGCAAGTACCCTTAAAATCACGTTCTGAACACATTGAACGGCTCGGATCATAAAAATTCAATCGGGAAAGGGGAGAAATGGGGTGGTCCGCACTTTGCTTGGATGCGGAGGTCCGCATTAGAAGCTTACTCAGTAAGCTTCTAATGCGGACCTCCGCATCCAAGCAAAGTGCGGACCTGAGTAAGTTTCTAATGCGGACCTCCGCATTCAAGCAAAGTGCGGACCTCCCCTTTTCCGATTGAATTTCGATGATCCGAGCCACTCAATGTGTTCAGAATGTGATTTTAAGGGTACCCGCGAGAAATCAGCAAAAAAAAAGACCGGGAAGGGCTTCATCCGAGCAATTTTTGTTTATTTTTTATTGAACGGTTCAAATAAAAATTGCTCAAATCAAGCCCTTCCCGGTCATTTTTTTTTGCCGATTTCTCGCGGGTACTCTTAAAAATCACATTCTGAACACATTGAACGGCTCGGATCATAAAAATTCAATCGGGAAAGGAGAGAAATGGGGTGGTCCGCACTTTGCTTGGATACGGAGGTCCGCATTAGAAGCTTACTGTATATGAGTAAGTTTCTAATGCGGACCTCCGCATCCAAGCAAAGTGCGGACCTCCCCTTTCCCGATCGAATTTCAATGATATATATATATATATATATATATATATATACAGTAAGCTTCTAATGCGGACCTCCGTATCCAAGCAAAGTGCGGACCACCCCATTTCTCCCCTTTCCCGATTGAATTTTTATGATCCGAGCCGTTCAATGTGATCAGAACGTGATTTTACCCGTGGGAAATCGGCAAAAAAAATGACCGGAAAGGGCTTGATTTGAGCAGTTTTTATTTGAACCGTTCAATAAAAAATAAACAAAACTGCTCAAATGAAGCCCTTCCCGATCTTTTTTGTTTTTGATTTCTCGCGGGTACCCTTAAAATCACATTCTGAACACATTGAGTGGCTCGGATCATCGAAATTCGATCGGAAAAGGGGAGGTCCGCACTTTGCTTGTATGCGGAGGTCCGCATTAGAAGCTTACTCTCTCTCTCTCTCTCTCTCTCTCTCTCTCTATATATATATATATATATATATATATTATTGCAAATTCACAAAAATATTTTGCTTTCATATTTATTCCCAACGGTAAACTATAACAACTCCGATTTTCAGTGAATAAAAATCTCGTTGCTTATTTTAATGACTCTATAAATTTCTTGATTTCTGATAATCCGTCATAATTAGATTTATTCAATTCAAATCTAGTTTCATCGTCACCATGCAATATAGTCATTTTCTAAAGACAAGTGAGATAGTAAACCCTAAGGTTACATTTCTTGGCTGGGAATCCTATTTAGCAAGCCTAGTTAGCTTCTAACTAATCGTTAGGGAAACCTAATCGAACCTTTGATCTTTACCCATTGGACGATAAATGCTAGGGTAATCTTTATCCATTGGACAATAGGTTTCTACCTAAGATATTGTGACTAGATTGCTAGGTACACCTTTATATGTTTATATATTCCTTACCACCTTTATCCATTGGATAATAAAAGTTAAGAGAATTGTTAACCATTGGACAATAGGTTAGTCTTTCCACCTAGTACAAGATCTATTAGTTTAATTAGATTCACCATGAGTCATTGTACTAATATAGATAGATTATATAAGCATAGTACTTCCATCCATTAACCATTGGATAATAAAAGTTAGGGGAATTATAGTCCATTGGTTAATAAGGCCAAGTCAAGCCATAGTACTAGGTTTATTTTAGTTAATTACTTACTAGATATGTTATGTAATTATTTACTTAAAGTATTAGATATACATGTGTCATCCTAAGATTCTATGTATTAGAATATAGTTCATAAGTACATAGGTGGCATTTAGGCTTATTCTATTAGGAATTTTGACCTAAAAATCTAGAATAGAATCATGTAGTACAATTGTCCTTTAAGGTTAGTCATCCTTTTATATTCTTAAAACTAATCAAGGGAGGGAGGGAGAGAGAGAGAGAGAATTCGGGAGAGGAGAGAGAGGGGAGAGCCGAGAGAGATGGGAGAGAGAGAGATAGGAGAGAGAAGGAGGATATGGTGTACTCTTGGATTGTTTTCTTTCAAATCCTAGTATATATATACTTAAGTACTTGTACAAATGAAAGAAGAAGATATGAAGTCTTGAAATAGATTTTTAGGGTACCAAAAATCTCTTACAACCTTACACCACAATCTATTACTCTTTCTAAGTCAAACACCAAACCCTTGTCCTTTCATGCATAGGTGCCCATTGTAGGAGAGAGAGAGAGAGGGGCCGGATGAGAGAGGGAGAGAGAGATGGTGATGTGTGCCCTTGTACTCTTCCAAGCCTAGTCATAGTCCTTGGCCAATCTTCACATATCACCTAGTACCACCAAATCTAGGGTTTCTTGCTCTTTCAATCCAAATTCAATCTTCTCAAGTACTAGACTAGACCAAATCCCCAATAAATTAACTTAGACTTGTCCTAGATTGGAAGAAAGAACAAAGAAAGTCTATTAGTCTTTCAACCTATGTACTTACATTGTACCAAAGAGAGAGAGAGAGAGAGAGCCGAGAGAGAGAGGCCAGGAGAGAGGGAGAAAGGGAGAGAGAGATTGTGTGATGTGTGCAAAGTGTACAAATGAGCCTAGTCATGTCCTTTGAGCCATCATCCTACCTCACCAAAGGGCCATCATATCTAGTCATTCTATTAACCATTGGACAACAAATGTTAGGGGAAAATTTACCCATTGGATAATAGGTCACCCTTTGGCTATAAATAGCACCCATTCCTTCCCATTTCAACTCACACCTTTCATTGCTCCAACTTCTCTCTAGAAAGTTTAGTGTTCTTGTTGTTCTTGCTTGTTCTTAGTTGTTCTTACTAGTTCTTGAGGTTCTTCCTTAGTTCTTCAAGAAACTCTTCTAGTGCCGCCACTAAACCACCATACGACCACCATATCGATCCAAAAGTTTTAGTAGCTTTAGTCAAGATCAAGTTTCGAGAGAAACCTTTCTCTTTCGAAGCTATCGAAGCCATTCTTAAGCCGTTACTCCGTCCGACGTACCACTTTCCAAATCCGTAGCCACCTACCGCCAAGAAGAACGGTAGAATTCTCCGTCCCCGCTATTCTAAGTATACGTAGGATTTTTCCTATACCTCCTAAACTCTAGGTATAGATCATGGTATACGAATGTTGAATTGAATGTAGAATACTCTTATACGCTATTTCTAAGTATATGTAGAATATCTTGTCTTACTTACTCTAAACTTATTGTATAACACTTGAACGTTGGAATGCATGTTAGTTATGCTAATGAAAGTATGAGCATGATGAATAATAGACTTTTACTTCTATAAAGACATATGCTCTTTTGAACTTCCTTAAAGAAAGAAAGAACGAATTTTATAAAAGGTTAACTTGAATAGAAGAATTTGTACTTTGATCTTAGAATGATTATGAGCAAGTCTATGTGTTTACTTGTCTTATTGTCGATATGTGTTAAGCATAAGTGATTTATCACTCCAAAGGTGTCCGTCCATGTGGCACTATGCTTAACTTTGTGTGATTAAATGTTGAGTATGATGATGTGATAAAGTGAGCATGCTATTTAAAATAGAGTTGAATGATCTTGCTAGTTTAGTTTTAAGATTTCTTAAAATGTGAAAAGAACTACCGCAGAGTCATGGCATGTGAACGAGACACAAAAACCGAGAAAGTAGAAACATGGCACCTAGGGTGTGGTTAAAGAAAGGATGGGATTAACATGCGGAAAATATTTTGAAACTACATAATGACCGGACTTGGTAGTCATTGTGTGAGTATTTGTGAAAACCGTAATGAGGCCGGACTTGGTAGCTCATTGTGAAGATTACCAATGGGGCCGAACGTGGTAGTTTCATTGATAGTATGGCTTGGTTATCCGAGGAGAGGAGCCAATGCAAGATTTGAAAGAGTATGTTTTGAAAACCATGATATGGCCGGACTTGGTAGCCATCGTGTGTGTTGCTAATGAAGCCGGACTTGGTAGCCTCGTTAGTAGCAATTTGTTAATGAAACTTTGGAAATATGGATTTGGTAAAGGTGAAAAGGTTGACACGGTCTACGACGAGTCACGTAGGAGAAACTCAAGAAAAGGCATGACACCAACGCTAGTAAGATATCGAATGTGGATGTGTCATTGTTTAACTATGTTGTTGAAAGAGCATGTGTAATTGGTTATATTTCTCTTTCTGTTATAAGTTAAGGGTTAATGAGTATGGTTTATTCTATTGAGCTTTGTAGCTCACGGTGTTACCTTTTGGTGACCCTGGCATATTATACCGGGGGCGACGCTGGTATAATGTGTCAGAGTTGATTGATGAGCAAGGTGAACAGTACACATTGGAGGCTTTTGGAGCCGAGGAGCTTGTTAGGATGGAGGAAGAAGCGGAGTAATAGAATGCCTTAGAATTTCCATCCTTTGTGTAATAAAAAGTGCTCTAGTAGGATCTATGTTGTAATAATGAGCTTGACTCTTAGTCTTTTAATTCAATAAAATGTTTAATTAACGTACCCGAAAATGGGGGCGTTACATAAACTATGGATACCTAATGTTAAATAGCATACAATCTAAGAAGGATAATTATTGAACTATTCTAAAAGTCCTTGGAAGGGTGGGGTGTTATATTATTTAGATAAATGCTTGGCGGGCAAACTTATCTAGTTTTTGATTTTTTTTTTGGAGAAAGAACTCCTACAATTCTAAAGAAACATTGAAGTTGGGTAGGAAAATCCCCCGGAATCAAGGGCTGGGACCCGGACGCCCGGACCCCAGTTTTAAAATTTTAATTCTATATGATACCTAAATTTAAATATTATTGGTATTATTAGGGTAAGCTACTTATAATTTTAATAATTTTTGTTTGATTTGATTAAAAAAAGTTATTTTACATTCTCATTACTCAATTTCTTTCATAAATAAAAAATAAATACGTGACTTTTGTAGTAGCCTAAAGAAAAAAATAAAATGATTCATATACTTACCCCAAAAAAATGATTCATATACTTTAACTGCATTAGATTAGAATCGATCATTTAAATGTATTGGAAAGCAAAAGTTCTAAATCGTAAGGACCAAAAAAAAAAAAACATATGGATCAAGCACTTACCGATATCCGGCTGAACTAATTTTTTACAAAAACACTTAAAAAATTATTCTGAACAAATTGAAATGCTTGAAATATTTGTATGAGACCTCAAAATGGATCACACACAAGTTGTTGTACAAGTATTGTACAGAAAGTGTTGTACCATAGCAATTTCCTTATTCAAGTGCCCATTGTTCCATTCCCTTCTCCATTACACTTTAACTAGCGTTTGTGCCCGTTCAATGCACGGGACCACCGTTACGTCGTACCTCAAAATTATTTTCCACCACACGTCTTTCGGTGCATAAAGTGAGACCAAGCTAGCTTACATCAAACAAGGGACCAGAAAAAATATTACACTATTTTTTTTTATCATCTAACGTTGTGCCCGTTCGATGCACGGAACAAAAAATAATTTGTGTGGGCTCGGCACTTTGTAGTGAGAACCACACAAACGTGTGGTGGAGAGATAAGTTGGGCCACCACATAAAATGTCACTAGAGGGCATTGGATTATTTTTCTTCAATTCTCCCAAAATCTCTTCCCCTCCCCACGTTCTTTCTCTCTCTCTCTCTACCTTCCCCTCTCCTCCCCTCCCTCTCCCTCCCAATTTAAACAAATTAAAAGAAAATCAAAACTCTAGAAAATTAGGGATAGAGGTTTGGAGGATTGATAGGCCTAAACACATTCCTATAGGATATTGATAGATAGATAGATAGATAGATAGATGTGCAATCCTAGCACATAATCAGGGACCACACATAAATAAGTGGTAGAGAGGTATGGCCGAATGGTTATGAGAAAGCAATAAGTACTCTTTCATGAGGTCACAGGTTTCATTCCCACGAACGCCAAATATTTCAAGCCTTAGGGCCACTGAAGGTTATGCCTGGCTGAGCTCAAGCTGACCCGGACATTCGGTTATTAAGAAAAAAAAAAGTGGTCTAGGCAACCAAATAATTTTTCCTCCTAGGTTCCTCAAAAAACAAAATTTTCTTGCCGATCAAAAAAATAATTCCTCGCAGAAAAGTTTCAATGCAATAACTATTTGTAACGCATCTTTCACATGGTGTGGATCACATGTGACAGAACGTTACAAATAACTAACATAGCGTTATAAATAACTATTGTATTGAAAAATTTTTCTGATAGAGACAAACAAACAACTCCTCGTAAACAAACTAAGGCTACGTTCCGCTAACTTTCTAAATCTTCTTTTTCAAAAAAAAATGTAATTTCAAATTCAAATAAAATGAAAATAAAAAATAATTTTTTAATTTTTTTTGCACCGTTTAAAAAATCTCAACGAGATTTATAAATAAGATACATATTAGTAGAAAAATTATTTGCGTAAATACATAAATTAACAAAGAAACTGGAACGGCACCTAAAGGGCAACTACTAGTACTATATGTTTCCGTAGGACTGCAAAATTTCTCTTTCAAACAAGACTTCAAAGTTTGGAAGAACGACCAACTCAAATCACCTTCTTCTTTGCAAATTACTACTTACTCCGTAATATCGTTTGATCGTATTCGGCAAATGTCTTTATCAGAGTAAAGTTTCACTTCATCTACTGCGCAACCAAAACCAACGGGAGCTAGCGTATTAGGCTCTGTTTGGAACTTACAGAAAGGAAAAGAAAATAAAAGAGAAGGAAAATGAGAGAAAAATGGGAGAGAAAATTTACTATTCATTACACTTGAAATTCTTATTTTCTTTGCTCTTTCTCTTCCAACCAAACAATGGAAGGGAATTTTTTTTAATATTCCTTTCTTTTCCTTTCCTTTCCTTTCCATGGGTTCCAAACAGGCCTAAAGTTTGTATGAGTGGAAAACAGATAAACAAGTGGGTGAGAGAGATTAGCCATATGAATGGTTGTAATCTAGTTTCGAAATGAGTTTGATTTTTCTCTTGATTTCCATTTCGAATCACCACAAGTGAGTAGTTCTTGTACTATTCATCACTGGGTACCAGAGCACGTACTAGGATCTGCTCCATTTTTTTCTGTCCGCCGTTGGCTGCTCTGTGTTTCTCTGCCCAGAATCCAATTCAAACGAAATCAATTTTTCGATCACCGGATCAAGATCAAGATCGGAGCTTCGTAAATTTCGCACGCGCTGCATGAATATAGGCGCGTATTTACGATCGGTTCACGCGTCTTCTCCGTTCAAGACTGATCAAACTGAGGTAAATCACAGTCAACATCCTTACAATATCCTCTGGCGTACTCGTTTGAGTGCATGGAGTTTTGATTTTAATAGTTTGAAGACAAAGTAGACAAACATGTATAGTGTCAAGGTTAAAAACTCTTTTATGTCTAGTTACTCCTAAAGGGATGGGTACCACTAAGCAGGATACTGGTGGCCCAAGGCCAAAGAAGATCAACCGCCACACCGAGCGTGTTAATTGGGCTACAAGGCCATTGGCCCTTGCCGCGGTATGAACACTTGTTTCACAAAATCGACCATTACGGAATCAATCTTGGACCTTTTTTTTTTTGCCTATACTATTCCGAAAAATACTTTTGTAAATTCCAGGCCTATTTAAATGGCCAATCAAAGCAATTTTTTCAAGCCCAGTTTCCCTCGTTTCTCCACGGAAAACTATGAAAATTGGAGTATTTAAATGATCGTGTTAATTGACTCACAAGGTTTGTGGGATATGGTAGAGCAAGGCTGTGGAGGGCGTGGTCCGGCGGAGGGACCAGGACGGTGGCCACGTTGCACCAATTAGCCAGGGCAGTGGTTCTACTACCCATGGGTCGGCGGTCTGGGTCGGTAGCCGATCCGAGTTCGGCCGGGCCTGGATAAAGTTAACCGAAGTGTCGATCCACGGAAGGGAACGGTCTGGTTCGGCGTGTGTATTAATCGATATGATCTGGTTCGGCAGTTCCCCGCCGAACGGGTTGGGGATTGCCCTGTTGAAATCATCACTGCCGTACCGAACGGTCCGGCAGGACCTACGCTCGCCGAGCCCCCTGTCCCCTAACTTGGAGAGAAAGTTATGGAGAGTTGGGCAGGGGAAGGCAACCTCACGTCTTATCCAATCCCTTATATTCAGGAGCAGAGTATAGGAGATTGGATAGGTTCAGGATTGAGGTGTCTATCTGGATCCGAGATAGGCGGGTTCATCATGCAACGAATAAGAGTCCTAATGGGATTTGGACTCTGCATCCCTTTGGCTATAAAAGGAGGTATTCACCTCTTTAATAAGGTACGTCCAGAATACTCTCTCAAGTCCTAGACTACACCTCCATATCTATCCTGTTTACTGACTAGGGCGTCGGAGTGCCTGCCCCGGACACCACGCTCCGGGTTTGGGCACTAACGCGGTTGTTTCGTGCGCAGGTCTAGTCCGTCCACATCCAAGTCTCAACCATCCAAGCCACAAGGTCTAACCGGAGAAAGCCAGCCACCACAATTGGCGACTCTGCTGGGGAGAAGGATTAACAAACACATCTTGTGGTGCAGTTTTCTTCCCGTTCTTTCTTCTCTCAGTTCAGTATGACAACCCCGGACGGACGACCTCTCGGTCTTGATAACTTCAATCCAAACCTGGGCCACCACTCCTCTCAGCGGACGGTGGTAGGGCGGGATGGCATCCCCATTGGGGGTCCCGGCGACCCCAGGGTGGTGGGTTCAAACATCCCTGATCCTAGCAACCAGGATTTAGGAGCAGCGGCGTTCCACATAGATGGTGTGCACCGCTCTGCGGCAAGCCTCACGGTTCCTCCTCCTCCCCCAGCAGTACTCCCGGTGAGCATGGCGGAGGAGTTAATGCGACTAAGGACACAAGTACAAGAGATCCAGGCGCTTCACAGCGCCCCACCCATTTCGAGGTCGCAGGAACGGCGACGTAGGAGGAATGCTCTTCGAACGGCTGACACTGTTAGGGCCTCTGCCTTTGCAAGGCTCGGCCCACTGTGTCGCATTGATGCTAGTGGCATTATCCACCTGGATCCCGGACACCGAACCGATGCGTCCGGAAACGACAATGTTCGTCGAGCATTATTTCCCACAACAAGCGCCACGGCATCAAGCGCTCGTTCGAGGTCAAGGGGAAGGCCGGACCAGACTCAAGGACTTCCCCGGCTCGGCGACACAAGAGAAAACGCTAGAAATCCTCTTGATCACCCTTTTGGGTCTCGAGGTCACCAGGATAATCAGAGAGCAGACAGATCTGAGGGGCGGCGATATGAAGAGGAGGAAAGGGAAACGAGCGCCCGGCGCCGTCAGAGGTCGCCGGCCCATTCTACTAGTCACTCCCACCATCGGCAGTCTGAACAGCAACGCCACCAGAGATTGCCGGGTCAATCTGCCGGACACTCCAGGCATCAAGAAGAGAACAGCCAGGGGCTGCTACCGGAGGAGAGGTGCGAGATTAGCGCCGGCGGCAGGGCTTTAATAGTGGTAAATACTCGCACTGGCGAGAGAACCACTTACCGGCCCGTCCGGCATCAGGAAGAACCCCCGGCGGTGGGAAACAGGAGAGCCTCGGGGTCGAAGCGCCAAACCCCAGAGCCAAGTATCAGCGGCCGAAGGGCTCGGACCCCACCAATCAATAAAAGAACAAGGGATGATGCTCGAGAGAAGAGCTCCGCCCCTTCGGCAGTAGTCCCGCCGAAGGAAGGGGTTACAGCAACCTCCGCGAAAGGCGTCTCCCCCTTTTCCAAGGCTATAGCAGATGAGCCTCTCCCTCCCCACTTCAAAGTCCCCAAGTTCACCATATACAACGCAAAGTCGGATGCGCCGACCCATGTGCAGCAGTTCAAATCCATGGCTGCGCTCTGCGGATTGAGCGAGGCAATGATGTGCCGAACGTTCTCCCTGAGCCTCCCGGACACTGCCATGTTGTGGTATACGCAGCTAAAGCCAGGTTCAATAAGCAGCTTCGGCGAACTGGAGCGTTCATTTACGGCACGGTTTGTGGCAAGTAACCGGAGGCCAAAAACAATAGAAGCCTTAACGGACCTTCGGCGGAAGACCGGCGAGTCCTTGAAGGATTATTCTGAGCGCTTCTATAACGTATATAACATGGTTGAAAGCTGTGACCAAAAGACTGCGGCTACGTCATTCAAACGTGGACTGGATAGGAACTCTGACCTGTCTAAGGAATTGATGCTTCGGCCGCCGAACAATATGACAGAGCTCATGCATACCGTTGCTCGGTATATAGAGCTTGAGGAATACATCGGTGGATCCGAGGTAGCTCCGGTCGCCGAGCTGGGTAAGACGGCGGCCAAGGAAGTAAAGAAGCAGGTTAACATAGTGTCCAAGAAGGATGGCGCAGGGTTCGGCGGAAACAAAGGAAGTGGAAAGACGTGGGACCGCCCGCCGAGCGATGGGCGGGACCACCTTGCCATCACGACCTATTTTAAGGAGCCAATCTTCCGTATGCTCCGAGAATGTGGACGGCTTCCTGGTTTCCAATGGCCAACAGGGGCGGCGGAGAAAATGGGAACCGCCGATGGCCGGGAACCAAACCCGAGGGTATACTGCTCATTCCACGATGAGCAAGGACACTATACGACGGCATGCCAGCCTTACAAGATCTACCTCGAGGAGTTAGTCCAGCAGGGAAAGATGGATCGGTGGATCGACCGAACCAAGTCACCAAACGCAGGGATCCCGCCGAGAGCCCAAGATCTCGACGGCGTGGTGCATTGCATTCATGGGCCAATGAACAAGGCCCAGGCCAACGAGCTCCACGAAAGATTATACAGCCCTACCCCGCCGGGGGTGATGATGGTTCAAAATTCGTCGAAACGGAAGATGAATGCTCGTAGCACGTGGGAGATCAGGTTCACCGAGCAAGATTTGGAGGGGTTATCTCTACCCCACAATGATGCCTTGGTCCTCTCTCTACAATTCCAGCGGAAACTTGTCCGGAGGGTATTGGTCGATCAGGGAAGCTCGGCGGAGATCCTATTCTACTCAGCGTTCAAAGCTTTAGGTCTCTCAAAAGAGCAATTGGCCCCGGTGGAAGCCCCTTTGATTGGTTTTACTGGAATTCCGGTCTACCCGCTCGGCAAGATCGTACTCCCAGTATATGCTGGTTCGGTGAAGTTGGATATGGAATTCATCGTGGTTAGTTCGCCGAGCCCATATAACGCAATCCTGGGAAGAAATTGGTTACACAGCATGAGGGCTGTGGCATCCACGCTTCACCAATGTGTTAGATTCATTGGAGAGTCTGGGAGACAGGAAACCATCAAGGGGGACCAGGTGGCCTCAAAAAAGTGTTTCGTCAACTCTGTCCGCGGAAAGGGCCGAGCAAAAGAGGTACAGAGTATAGAGGTACCTGAGTTACTAGATAAGGGCACCACCGAAGAGAAGACGAGAGAGGCGCTACAAGGGCCTGAAGAGGTTGGACGACCGGCGAGCGACAGGGCCGTGGAAGACTTGGTTCGGATTGCGGTCAACGAAGATGGGACCCGTTCTTTTCTCATTGGCTCGGCTCTTGATGAGGTCGAGAAGACAGAGATGGTCGAGTTCCTCAAAGAGAACATGGAGGTCTTTGCTTGGACTCCATATGAAATGCCGGGCGTTAGTCCCGACGTAATAAAACATTCGTTGAACGTTGATCCGGCTCGACGGCCCGTTGTGCAGAAGCCTCGGCGATCTTCGGCACTACACGCCGACGCAGTGAATGAAGAGGTAGAACGCCTCCTTGAAGCCGGAGCTATTCGAGAGGTCTAGTATCCAACATGGTTAGCAAATCCGGTGGTGGTCCGGAAGAAGAACGGCAAGTGGCGCGTTTGTGTCGATTTCACCGATCTGAACGACGCATGCCCTAAAGACTGTTTCCCGTGCCCTTGGATCAATCAGTTGGTGGATGCTACCGCTGGATATGCTCGGCTGAGCTTTATGGACGCTTACAGAGGGTACCATCAAGTTGCCATGGATGAGGAGGATCAAGAGAAGACGGCGTTTATCACTCCCAGTGGCACTTACTGTTACTTGGTGATGCCTTTCGGTTTAAAAAACGCCGGGGCTACATTCCAGCGTATGGTAGCTTTGCTGTTCAAAGGGATCCTCGGCAGGATAATGGAGGCATACATTGACGACATGGTCGCCAAAAGTAAGGAAGCAGCCGATCATCTTATCCACCTCGGCGAAATTTTTGGTGTTCTCAAGAGGTTCGGCTTGAAGCTGAATGCTGAAAAATGTGCATTCGGCGTTGGCTCTGGCAAATTCCTTGGACATTTGGTTACTCGCCAAGGAATTGAGGCCGACCCAAGTCAGATCAAGGCCATACAGGAAATCAGGGCTCCGGCCACGGTGAGGGAGGTACAGCGTCTCGCCGGCATGGCTGCCGCCCTTAATCGCTTTATCAGCAAGTCTTCAGATATCTGCCGACCGTTCTTTCAATCGATTAAAGGCAACAGCCGAAGGAGTTTCGTATGGACGCCGGACTGCGATGAAGCTCTCACCGAGCTGAAGAGATGTCTATCCCAGGCTCCTTTGCTGGTTGTGCCCAAGGAGGGGGACGAGCTTCACCTCTACCTTGCAGTTTCCGAGCATGCTGTTAGTGCTGTCCTGGTTCGGCAGGAAACCTCAAAGAGTGTGACGGGCACGGACCAGAAGCCAGTCTACTACATCAGCAAGGCGCTTCTCCCCGCCGAGACTCGCTACCTCCCAATAGAAAAGCTGGCTTTGGCATTGGTAATGGCGAAGAGGAAGCTATTGCCGTACTTCCAGAGCTTCACCATCGTGGTCGTCACCGAGTACCCCTTAAGGGCGGTGTTACGCAAGGCAGATCTCTCTAACAGATTGTGCAAGTGGTCCCTGGAATTGGCAAACTTTGATATCCGTTATCAGGCTAGAACGGCAATCAAAGGTCAGGTGTTGGCCGATTTTGTCGCCGAGTTCTCCCCTGGGGTGGAAGACGGCAGAAGCAGTGAAGAGGATCTGGCCAGAGAGTCCACCGGGCCAGCCCCTGGACCTCGGTCGAGCCATCCAGCTCACAAAGAATACATCACGAAGCGGCCCATCCCTTCACGCCGAGCGAGCTTATTCACCGGGCACGCTTGGAGACTCCATGTAGACGGAGCGTCTAATAATCGAGGGGCTGGTGCCGGGATTGTTCTAGTATCGCCGAGCGGGACCTTGCACGAGCATTCATTGAGCATTGGGTTTCCAGCGACCAACAACGAAGCAGAGTATGAGGCCCTCATTGCCGGGCTCAAGTTAGCTCTGCATATGGGTGCCGAAGAGGTTCAGGTGTATAGTGACTCACAGCTCGTGGTTAATCAGCTCAATGATGATTACGAGGCTAAGGATGCACGCATGAACAAGTACGTAAGTCAAGTTGTTGCCTTGGCTGGTTCATTCAAAAATGTATTTTTTGACCATGTGGGTCGTGATCTCAATTCTCATGCCGATGCTCTTGCCGGACTGGGAGCTGTATGTGCCGATCAAGGAGGGGAAAGAACGATCGTCCTCGGCGAAGTCCCGTCACCGAGCTTCGAGCCGGAACCACGTGAGGTGATGGACATCCATCTGGCGCCGAGCTGGATGGACCCCGTCGTCTCCTATTTGAAGCACGCCGTGCTCCCGGCCGACCGGAAGGAAGCCCATAAGATCCGTTGTCAATCTGCTTCCTATTTTCTCGATCCCTCCGGCACACTGTACCGCCGATCATACACTGGTCCAGATCTCCGTGTGTTACATGAGCAGGAGGTGCCCGGTATTCTCGAAGAGTTGCATGGTGGAAGTGCTGGTTGTCACACCGGTGGCCGATCCTTAGCCGACCGTGCCCTTTCCCAGGGTTATTGGTGGAAGAGAATGGTACATACGGCGACGGAGTTTGCCAAGCAATGCAAGTCCTGTCAAAAGCATTCTCCTCTTATAAACCAGCCGACCCTACCACTGCAACCGGTTTCTAGTCCATGGCCCTTTGCTCAATAGGGGGTGGATATCATTGGCAAGCTGCCGAAGGCTACTGGCGGCTTTACCCACATAATCACTGCTACGGATTATTATACCAAGTGGGTAGAGGCCAAAGCACTCATAACGATCACCGCCGCTGATGTGGAGAGTTTCCTTTGGAAACATATTTTTACCAGGTTCGGCGTACCGTACGCCATTGTGTCAGACAACGGTACCCAGTTTGTCGCCGACGCAATTAAGGCCATATACAAGAGGCGCGGCATACAGATGAAGACAGCGTCAGTCTCCTATCCTCAGGGAAACGGACAGGCCGAAGCTGCCAACAAAGCTATCTCTGCCGGCCTGAAGCGCCGACTCAGAAACAAGCGCGGCAAGTGGGCGGAAGAGTTGCCTGATGTTCTATGGGGCTACCGAACAACTCCACGGCGCGGCACTGGTCGTACTCCTTACTCCATGGCATTCGGCGTTGAGGCCGTGCTCCCAGTAGCTGTTACTCGGCCCACGTCTCGAACTACAACATTTGACGTTCCAACGAACGATGCAATCTTAGCCGCCGAAGCAGACCGAGCAGATGAGCTTCGAGACAATGCCCACATCAAGTATGCAGCTTATCAGCAGCAGTTGGCTCGGAGTTATAACAAAAATGTGCGGAGCCGCCCCTTCAATATGGATGACCTTGTCCTTCGGCAGATAGTCCAGAAGAAACATTTGAAGAAATTCATGCCGAAGTGGGAAGGTCCATTCCGGGTGGTTAAGAAGATTGGCTATGGCTCATATGAACTCGCCGAGATGGATGGTACGGCGATACCGAACCATTGGAACGCACAGCTGCTTCGGAAATTTTACGCTTAATTTTCTTTTGGCTTTTCGCCTCGGCTATTTGTTTAAGCCTTCAGTTTTTTACAAAGAGTTGTTTCAATAAAAGATTGGTTGATTCTATTTTTTATATGTTTTGTTAGCCTCGGTGATATTATTATACTCGGTTTGCCGAAGCACGCTTTTTCAGATTCTGTTCGGCAAAGACTTTGCATGCCATATCCTGAAGGGGGCATTCCCAGCTTCGGCCGTTCCTTTTGATCCGGCGGAACCAACCTCGGTGGTAGGTTTCCTCCGGATCAGGGGCTGGGTACGGCGAGCTGGGACGGATACGTATTAAAGAGATTTTTGAGTTAAAATCATGTGCATGAAGTGCAATACATGAGTCTTAACATGCATGAAGTGCAAAAATCTTAAACACGCATGAAGTGCAACAGTATGAACCATAGACAGAAAACTTGAAATCTTAACACTTTGGTCCATTACAAATCAAAAACAGGGGCTCGGCTGAACAAAATTCTTTTGCCGACCATCGATTCTACAAAATACAAAAAGAGAAAAGAAAGGTCTACACTACGGTGGGGGCTTCCGAAGACTGCAGCTCCACAGGAGTGGGGTTAGACTGCTCGGCGTGGGTGATGGGCTCGGCCGTGCTGGAGTCTGGGTTTTCAGCAGGTTTGGCTGGTTCGGCCGAACTCAGCGGCTTGTCAACAGGGCTCGGTGGCACGTCAGTAGCTGGGTTGGCCTCTTCAGCCAGAAGCAGATGCCTCGGCAAATCCACGGATGGCACCACTGGGTTCTCCCTTCGGTGGTCATCCTTGGAGACTTCGGCATAGTCTAGGCCGACGTGGAATCCAAGAAGGAAAGAGGAGGCATGAGCGTCTGTAAAACCCTTCCGCTCTCCTTCCTTGAAAGCCTTGGTGACAAGGACTTCCACCTGCTCTTTGTAGTCTTCGCCGGCCTCGTTGTATCCTGCATCGCCGGCCTCCTTCAGCTGGGCCGGCAGCTCGTCCTCCATTCGCTTCTTCTCCTCCTTAAGTTGGTCCCGCTCGGCTTCAATCTCCTTGAGCTTCAGCGCCAAGCGGTCCCTCTCATCCAGGCCAGCCTTGGCCTCGGCAACTTGAGCCTCCAACGCCTCGATTTGGTCGTTGGCTTCCTTCACCTGCTTCCTCACTGCCTGAAGGTCCCCCTTCTGGGTCTTCCTAGCAGCAAGGAGGACCTCCATGTCATTGAAAGCTTTACTGGCACACTAGCCGGCCTGCGAAAGGAGAAAAAAGAGTTAACATCAGACAAAGGCAGTAAGATTGAAGGAGCATTCAACTTTCAAAAGGTTAGGTTGGAAGTCCATACCTTGGCAAGGTGAAGGCACAGTTCGGCCATGTTATCAGCCTTGCCTGATTGCAGCTTCTCCAGGTCCTTTGGGAGGGCCAGGCCATTTAAGAGAGTCATGGCCAAGTGGGGGATCTCCCCCAGACTGTCGCCGGTCGAGATTGTGTGCCCGTCAGGACAGACCAGTCTCGGAACAAAGGGCTCCGCGGATGCATCTTCAGGATGGCCGGGGCTGAAGACCTGCACGTCCTCTTTGGAGACTCTGGCCTTCTTAGCAATATGGGGGCCCTCCCCCTCGGCGGTTGGGCCTTTCTCCCTTCGGCGAGTGGAGCGTGGTACCACAGCAGCAGCTTCGGCGGGCTTCTCCTTGGGCTCCGGCTTGCTTGTGGGAGCTGGCACCTTCTCCTCCCTTTTTGGCAGCCCGGAGGAAGATAGGTCTTGGGCCAGGTACTGCAGCTTCAGTGCTTCCCCGGCATAAGTACCAAGGTTGACCTTCTTCCTCACCATCTTCTCTTTGTTCTTTCGGCTTACGTACCCGTGATAGAAAGGCTTGTATCCGAGGAGGGTTGGCGCGTCTCGGTTGGGGCACCGAAGCAGGGCGATTAGGTTCGTCCAGTTGCCAGTAACAAGGAGTCCCTTGTTCGGTGCCGAGCAATCTGCAAGTGAAAGAAGAAGATCAGTATGAATGGAAACAAGTATAGACAACAGTGTATAGAAAGAGATACGTACCAGGCTTGTCCCCGTGGCCGGGGAACCCTCGCACACGAGGGATTTTGTAAGGTCTCTCGATCTCCGAACCTTGCCTGGTCGGAAAGGTGTAGTCGAGTAGGGGGTTAATGGGACCCCACTCGAAGTTACCAGATACCTTGACCAGGACCATCCACCACTTTTCAGAGTCGTAGAGGCGGTCCACCAGGTGGTCGAAGTGTTGGCGGGTGGTGAGGTAGTATTTGTCATACTTGGGGACCCTTGATACTATGTACATCAGCATCAGGTCCCCAAGGATGAGCGGCAGGTTGTTGATCTCTGCCAACCTTATTGCCGAGCACAGGATGCGCCAGGTGTTGACTGCAACCTGGATCGGTGCAAGGTTGTAGTCCGACAGAAACCAGCGGAGGAAGGGGTTCATGGGGAACCTTACCCCTCCCTCGATGATTGCGTACAAGGGTAGGACGATGAAGTCCCCACCGAAGGGGATCTGTTCGGTGGTGACCCTTTCGACTAGGACGTCGTCTGGGATCGAATATTTGATCCGAAAGTCCTGCGTAAAGCCACCTGGGCCATCGCCGAAGAAATGGCTGTACGGCATGGGTCCGAGACCCGTTGGTAGTGGAGGGAGAAGGTTGACGTCCCTCGGCGGGGGTGCTTCGGCACCTCCTGTTGTATCAGAGGTGCTCGGTGGTGCATCAGCCGAGGTCGACGTGCTGGCCTGGGCCCCGGTGGCTGTACGCTCCCTATTGGCCTCTTCCGGGACGGAGCCGTGTGTGTCTCCCTCGGTGGATTCGCCGGGGGAGTCACTCCTCCCATAGAGGATGTCCCTGGAAGACCTGTCATCAATTTGGAGGGGGATGTGGATGCCAGGGATGATTGGGCCACCGGACCGCTGAGCAAAGTTGCTAGAGCTTTCATTGAAGCTCCTGTATCCTCTGCCGAGCGCCTGGATGGTTTCTTGAAGGTCTGGGTAAGCTCCAGTATTGATGCTCGGCAAGAGTGAGTTGGGATCCACCATGCTGAAGACCTAAACAGAGGAAGAAATAGAAGGGGTGATGAGAATTCTACTTCAGCATGGCTACTCATGTGCATCTAGATCCCTGCCGAGGGGGGCCCTTTAGGATCCTTCTCGGCGGAAGCCATGGTTTCTTATCAAGTGGTGGGATTGGCTCGGTGGAGGACCGCCGTTGTTGGCAGTCCAGACGGCGGCCCACGGTTGCGGGCAGCCATGGGAGAATGACGCTATTCATATGGAACAAGTTTTTGTGCAAATGTGGGGGTGTGCTTGGAGTATTGCATCTTGAAAGACTTAGAAAGAACCAGAAGGGGTAGCGGAGTTACCTGAGAGAAGACTGGAATTGGATGGCGGCGAGTGGCTGAGCAACGGAGGCGCTAGAAAAGGCGGCAGCAGTTGGAGTTGCAGAGCAAAAGAGGCGAGAGCAGAAAGTGATATTCTATCCCGCCTCTCCTCTTATATAGAGGATGGATTGAACGGGTGGGAACCCTAAACGTCGAAGCACGAGAACCGAAGCGTCGCCGCCCCGCCCACTCTCTTCGTGCCACGTGGAAAGCCTGCGCCGTTTCGTACCGGCGTCGTTTCCCCTTCCACCACGTGGCACATCACGCCGTTTGGGTTTCCTAATGGACCGTTCGATCTCTGACTCCCAGCGGTCCCATCAGCCCTCGGTTGCTGCGGATGCATCATTACCTCAAGTTTCGAGAAGGCTCTTTCACCAGCCCACACTGGACCGGCGGTATACGCTCGGCACGTTTTGTCTCAGGACGCCCTCGGTAGCAATTCTTCCTTGTGTGGTCAACCCCTCCCACCTTTTGCAAAGGAGGAAGAGGTTGAGGGGCTATTGTGGAGGGCGTGGTCCGGCGGAGGGACCAGGACGGTGGCCACGTTGCACCAATTAGCCAGGGCAGTGGTTCTACTACCCATGGGTCGGCGGTCTGGGTCGGTAGCCGATCCGAGTTCGGCCGGGCCTGGATAAAGTTAACCGAAGTGTCGATCCACGGAAGGGAACGGTCTGGTTCGGCGTGTGTATTAATCGATATGATCTGGTTCGGCAGTTCCCCGCCGAACGGGTTGGGGATTGCCCTGTTGAAATCATCACTGCCGTACCGAACGGTCCGGCAGGACCTACGCTCGCCGAGCCCCCTGTCCCCTAACTTGGAGAGAAAGTTATGGAGAGTTGGGCAGGGGAAGGCAACCTCACGTCTTATCCAATCCCTTATATTCAGGAGCAGAGTATAGGAGATTGGATAGGTTCAGGATTGAGGTGTCTATCTGGATCCGAGATAGGCGGGTTCATCATGCAACGAATAAGAGTCCTAATGGGATTTGGACTCTGCATCCCTTTGGCTATAAAAGGAGGTATTCACCTCTTTAATAAGGTACGTCCAGAATACTCTCTCAAGTCCTAGACTACACCTCCATATCTATCCTGTTTACTGACTAGGGCGTCGGAGTGCCTGCCCCGGACACCACGCTCCGGGTTTGGGCACTAACGCGGTTGTTTCGTGCGCAGGTCTAGTCCGTCCACATCCAAGTCTCAACCATCCAAGCCACAAGGTCTAACCGGAGAAAGCCAGCCACCACAAAGGCTATTCAGAACCGGCTTGAAAAGTAGAACAAGATTAATATACTAAGGCTCAGAAAACAGCGTTTAGAGAAACACATAGAAGAGATAAACAAGCCTGTACTTGATTTATCAAGGCATTGAAAAATTTCCCCTACTGCTACCTCTAAACAAGCATGGGATGTTCTCCTGAGTTCCCATCGTGGAATTGAGAGAATGCAATACGAGTTCACCTCTAAGTTTTACGAGCTGAATTCAAACTGTTTAAAATGACTAAATCTGTCAGTTTTTGAGATATTTACTCAAACATCGGCTATTGGGAATAAAATTTGGTGCTAAGGTGACAAAATGGAAGACACGCATGTCTTGGAGAAAGTACTTCAATCCCTTACTTCGATGTTTGAGCATGTCATCGTAGGCGTCCTCCAGTTCCCTAGAACAAGCTCTTCAGTCCAAGTTGATTGTGTGTAAGGTAGATTGGGTACCTGAGGGTAGTCCAAACCAACGAGATCCTGAAGCCTCGGGGTGCCAAAGGCGGAGGAGGAGAGAGCCCAAGGCAGATCCTAGAGAGACGTAGTGGCAGTAGAGAGGTTAAGTAATGCCCTCTATGTTGTATCAATGAGTGGGTTTGGCCAAGAGTGAGAGAGCCTCTAGAATGCTCGGGAAGTGTCCCTTATGTAGGTGAGGAGAAGAGGACAGGGGGAAGGTCCCTAGAGGTCATAGACCTGAAGGCCTAGGGTCAAACCTATGAGGTTGGCTGTCAGAGGTTCAGATGGTAGGTAAGTTACACCTCCCAAGGTCTGTGGAATTCAAAGGTTCAGAAGGTAGGTATGATACATAGACTAAGGAGTTGTCATTCAGTCAAAAGGTCTGCCTCTCTCTTTAAGATTGGTGTGAAACCTTCAGACGATCCCTTGAGCTCAAGCCTCCAATCCACAGTCCTCCTTCAGTCCCGATCAACTTTTGGCCCTGCCTCAGCCCAAGCGTAAATCATCGACCTCAGGGGTGGGTAGTGCTCTGTACGTCGACCTCAGGGGTGTCCCTTGGCTGAGACAACCCTCGCCCCTAGAACCACTTTGTCTCCTTAAGTCCTTGGAGCTCGGTACCATGTACCTACAACGTTCAATGAGAATAACGAAGAGCAAGAGGGACTTCTCAACAAGGAAGAGGCAGAGGGTGTGACTATCGAGGAAGAGGTTCTGGAAAGGCAGAGATGGACGAGGTGCAAGAAGTGGAGGGAGAAATCAACAGCAGCAGCGACCAAGAGGAAAAGGAGGGACAAATTATCAACATTCAGGGAAAAGAGGAAGAGGTCGAGGTAGAAGAGCTAAGGAGGCAGCGGAGACGGTTACCAGAACCGTTAGAATTATGAGAAAAGTAATGTCTGGTGTTATAACTATTATGGCTAGTTATGACTTCAAAAGCAAAGCAACTGCAAGGCTTCAAGTTGTTGGCAAGCAAGAGCATGGTAGAAGGCTTGACACACAACAACTGTCGGAATGAAGTCTGTGAAAGTTGTGTTCTTGAGAAGCATCATCAAACAAGCTTTGGAAAAGAAGTCAACTGGAGAGCGAAGCAGGCGCTGGAGCTAGTTCACACTTCACAGATGTGTGTAGCCCGTTGAAGCCAATGTCAAACAGGCAAAATAGATACTTCCAACCATTATTGATAACTATAGTAGGAAAACAAGGGTATATTCTCTTAACCAAACTCTGAAGTTGTAGACATAAATTTTGAACCGTAGAATTTACCCACACTTCGAAATCCATATCTCAAATATCCACTGTTCAAGCGAACAGTGTTGATTATTTATATGTAGGCTCCTATTTCCGATTTGGATTTCAAATCGTTAATTACATACTACAAAAGCAAAACCTCCGATTAATGAAGAATAAAGAACAGGAAACAGATTAGAACAATTTAATTTTTTTGATGATTGGGGTTTAAAACCCTTGTTTTACATAAATAAAACAGAGAATATTACATTTAGAGGGATTGGAACCCTTTACCTATCACTTTGTATGCTTACTCTTACTGATCTTCGAATATTTGCTGAAGATTGCAGGTGGTAGTGAGCGAGTAGGTTGCTTGGTAGTTGTAGATTGTAGTGGTTTTGCTTGGATGGAGTATATCTTCTCTCTCTGTATATTTTCTACGTTAAGAGAGAAGAGGTGTGTATAGCTTCTATGTTTGGGCGGAGAGTACGATGGTGAAAAGTTGAGAGATGAGGTTTGAGGTCTGAGATCTTGAGAGATTTTTTAGGTCTGAGATGAAGTCTGAGGTGATGGATCGATGATAGATAGATGAGAGAGAGAGATCCCTCCTTTGACGATGGACCTCATATTTATAGGGGCTCCTTTCATCAGATGCTTGGCCGCCAAATAATTCCTTTGAATTTGAATAGTTGTTGCCAGAGGATAGGATGATATCATATCTTCTCAGTCTCTTTAAATTTTGAATGTTGGTTGCATAAGATGACATCCATCTTGTAATATTCTTCTGCTTCCACAGGAGTGTTTATTGGGCTCTACGTACTAATTTGAGACTACGTGAACCCATATTTGGTTTGTAGGGCCTGCGAAATGCAGACCTACATGGTTCAACCGAATATTTGATTTGTAGGCCCTGCGAGATATGGGCTTACATGGTTCAATTGATTTGTAGTCATGTTACTTCTTCCGCGGGCTCATATACTCGCTAGGCTTGTCGGGCCAACATGCATTCTTCCGCAGGCTCATATCCTCTCTAGGCTTGTCGGGCCAACATGTATTTGTTGATTCGCGGGCTCGCTGGGTCAACATGTTTATAGGCTCTTTATATGCCTTTTAATTCGCAAGCCTAACATATGATAATATTCACCAATCTTTGGTTGAAATTTATGTGCCAACAGAAGTGTTTGGAGTGTTCAAACTTAAAAGAATAGAAGGACCTAGCGGAGAGACAAGGTGGCTACCAAATCCAGACGTTGATGTCAGACGCAAGAGTTATCAATTTGAAAGCTTGATTTGTTTGAGTGGAAAAGAGAGAAACAAGAGTGTGAGAGAGAGTTAGCAATTTGAAAGCTTGAAATCTGGGTTTGGAAATTAAAGTGTGATTTGTTTTGTTATTTCCTTTTTGGATCACCACAAGTGATTTGTTCTTGTTCCAGTCATCAGGTTTTACGTAGTTTCATGGTCTGATAACATAGAAACCGTTAACAATTTTGATCATGCTAGTTTTGCTGCTTCTTTGAAGGGCACTTTGACACTTCAAATTTATGTAAGTGTTAGTTTTTATTCCTTCTTTGAGGTTCTCTTACTCTTCATAAGTTTTGTCAACAGATCTATATATGACAATATAGATAATACCTTCATACATGTAAATGCCTAGAGTGCATCTACTCTTGATAAATGTGTACCTCTTGAATTATTGTCAATTTGTTTAAACTCTCCAAAGTAAACCTTGAGTACATGTAGTTTGAATGATTAGGGAATTTACATGGACACTTAGATACACGTATCGCGTGTGGTTAACTGTTGGATCTAATGAGTAGATTTCTGAGTGCCGAATGTACCTAATAGAGCTCAAGGACACGGGGATCGAAATGCCAAAATATTCATGGTCCTGGCCATATTTTGTTTATTTCCTAGGATAATGGGATTTACAAGGGCAATTTGATTGCTTGGTGAAGATCAAACCAAACATGTTGGACATGGATACCATACCCCTATCTTGGTTTCGGGTATCCGACACAGGTATTTGTTATATCTAAGAAGAGCCCATGTAACTGAGGATTACATTGACACGTGTCTTTTCTATCTGAAATATAGGATGCTTGATTTGAGTGGGTACAAAGTTAAGAAAAGAAAGAAAGAAAAAGTGATATTGCTGCCATCCTAGTCATGAAACCTTAGAGATTTCGGAAAGGGATTCTAACTGTATTTTTCTCTGTTAACGTAGGATTAATGCTCGTGGAGGCCAGAATATGGTACAAAGAGGGACTTCTTCACTGAAGAAGTTTCAAGCAGTATTACCCCCTGTTCACAGCACTGTTCTTGTATAGTGTACACTTTCTTGTGCAACTTAATTTTCAGCTGGTGTCTGGCTTTAGTTGAATAAATTTGAGTCGTGCGGTCATGAAGAGATTTACTTGCAGGATTGAAAGCAATGTACTTTCATTTGTGAACTAGTTTCTCTATGTGTACAACTTTTCTTTTTCTTTTTTTTTGCTTGTTTATGCATTTGGGCTGTACTTTGAATAAAAATTTGAGGTATACTTTCATCAGAAGCGAGCTGTACTTTCATAAGACAATTGTAAATTTCTCTGCTTGGATAGTCGTTGGCGACAACTTATTTCCAATAGTCTATCAGCTTGGATGTAGGGTTATAGTTGGGTTGATTTGGTCACAAAACACTTCCATGTGTTTACCCATTTCTTGACTTTTACAGGAGCGACATCAACCTTAGAGCATCTGCAGGAGAATTTACGAAATTTTGCCTAGAAACCGTAGTTTGCTACCCTTCTCTACAAATTCTACTTTTGTATCATTTTATATCTTGAACTCTTAAAGGTTTTGCTGGAGCTTTTTTAAGACATGCATGATTGAACCGTCGAGACTCTTAGTTTTTGACATTTGCTACCTCTCCTCGAGATGCTATAAGAGTCTACACACTTCCAAATTATATACATAGATGACATGACAGGAATCATGCACATTTGTTTCTTCTCTGTGCAGTAATGCACTCAAGTGAAATTCCATGTGCACTTCTTCTCTGTGCATTTTTGTTGCTGATTCAAATTTCAGAGTCCACTTTTGTTTCTTCCACAAGCTAGTTTTCAATTGTCTAATGAGCTGAAGACTCTTGTAGTAATTGATACTTCGTTTATTGTCACTAGAGAGCATTCCTGAAAGCCATCGATGAATCGATCACTAGGATACACCATTTCCATTCCAATTGAATCGTCCTATATTTTCTTTCTTGATATTCCCTTTAGGGGGGCCACATTCCTTAGCCTTGGCATCCTCCTACCACCCTCCCGTCTCTCTCATTGAGATATACCCTTGTGAGTAACACGAATAAACGGGGCGAAAGCTTTGGTCAAGGGTGAAGATGATTTGGAAGAGAGAGAGAGAGAGAGCAATCTAGCATTACGGAAGCGGTATCCATTGTACCATAGAGGGAGAAAAAGGAGGCCATACAGATGCTTGCTCATAGCCAAAACACTAAAAATAAGCCCATAGGGCCCTATAAAATCAATTAACCTTTGTGTATCAATTAGAGGGAGTTGAATACTGATAAAAAGCCTTCCATTGTGAAATACAGAGGTTCAGTTCTCTATCAAAACCAATTGTAGGTCTTCCCCCTTTGAAATGGGACTCTTTCTCTTCCGTTCTTTTATTTTTATTTTCTGTTACGAGAAAGTTTGTATCACGTGATTTCTGCAATCGTGATCACCATACTAGAGATACATGTTATAAATCAGAAGTTAAATCAATTATATCTGAAACTTAAAGCCGATCTTCAGAAGACATATTCCTCATATCTACAAATCGATCAGAATCGAACCACCCAAAAATCTTGGAACTTATTTGAGTACTTAAACGGGACAACAAATCGCTTCCCTCGCCGCTTTCATAATATAGTCATGGATTCGGCTGCTCCGGCTCGCAAGTGGGTGGCATGGTGTAAATGTTATTGGCGTTTTCCGGAATTTCGACAAACCATTTGTGATTGTAATTGATTCTCTTTTATGCATTTTTCAATTTGGGACTGGGGATAGAGCGTCTAAGTGTCTTTAGATACTCCACTCGTTGATTGAAGTCGTTTCAAGGAAGAAATTCACATCCGTGTTTTGCACCATTGATCACGATCTGAGAAGGTATAATCCATGCATTTTATACTTGCATTTTATCATGCCATCTTTTAGTTGATTTTATTTTAGGTGTATGTATGTGAGTATTGAGTTTGTTGCAAGGCTAAAATTTTTCTAAGTATAAATCTTGCCTTAGCCGAACAGTGAGTTGCGCTCGCGGGGCGCTTCCCTAGTGCTGGCCGTCCCCTTGCATGTGCATCCCGCGTGTGTGCCCACTCGTGCGCCTACCTCACCAAATCTGAACCTTTTGCCTTGCTGGCGCATTTTTAAAGGTAGCGCGTGCTAGCGCTGCGCTGGCGCTTGGTAGCGCTTGTTTTTTTCTCCAGCATTAGCCTTTTGCTTTGCCTTGCTGTCGTGTTTTTAAAGCTAGCGCTTGGTTTATAGAAAATGCTGTGAAGGGCTGGCGCTTGGAAGCGCTTGCTAGCGCTTGGCTCCTAAGTCAACTGGGAAGCCATTCTAGCGCGCGCTAGCGCTTGGTAGCGCTTATGTGTCGTCCTCTAATTGGCTCCTTGTTGAGCTTTGTTCTTGTCACTATATATACCTATTTTTCACACAATTAGGGTAGCACACACACACGATTTTTGGCAGCCATTTTTTAGAGAGAGAAAGCTTTCTTCTTCCCATTTGACTTGTTCTCTCTTTTGCATTTTGATGACTTAGATCTTGTATCTTGTTCATCTTGATTTCAATCTAGAGAAATACTTTCTTTCCCATGTATTCTCTCTAGGTTGAATTAGTTTTTGCAAAAATCTTTATTTTACAAAACCCACTTTTGCATTAGGTCACTTCTAGAGAGAAAATAATTTTCTCTTTTATTCCTTGTGATTTTGATGCATTAGAATGATTTAAACTTGTGTTTAATCATTTTATTTGTCAATCTAGAGTTATTTTCTAATACTCCATGAATACATTCTAGATTGATTATTTTTACCAAAAATCTTCATTTTTATCATATCATGCATTGTTGCCTTGATTCCTACATGAGCTGGAGGTGTCTGGTGCCGAGTTGATTCGGAGAGCAAGACGTTGGAGCTTGTGGAGTTCATTGAATCAAAGAAGGAGTACGGGGTACTACATCAAGGGGTGGAGTTAGGTGTCGCAAGGGGCTTGTGGGTAATCCCTAACTTGGTTATCTCTTGTAAACCTTTTTGATTAATGGAAATTAGTAGGATTAGGCCGTGGTTTTATGCTTAGGGTGTTTAGACCCTAAGTAGTTTCCACGTAATTCCCTTGTCTTGTCTCCATTAGTTATTTGCTCTTTATTTGAATGCTTGGTTGTTAAATTTAGCTCGGGCCTAGATTAATTACATATCATCTTCTTGGAATTAATTTGAATTGACTTGAATTAAATTTTTAATTGGGCGTCCTATTCACCCCCCTCTAGGACTTAATAGTGCATTAGATAATTTCACATGGCTTTGCATTATCGGCTTTATTGTGACCTTTACGTTCGGGTGCGTAATCATATACATGCTGGAAGCCACCAAGGTAAAACCACTGCCCTCATTTTGTTCGAAGGTACCTTTGGCTCCATCCGCGGCTACACCGGCTACACCATCAGCGTCAACTCTCTCGGAGGATGCGGTTGTCATTGCTGTTGCGGCAATTTTGTTTTCTTCGTTATCCATGGTTTGTATGCTATGTTGTGGCGCCCATATACATCGTGCACTCGAGCCCCACGGGCCTCGAGTGCACATTTTCTATATCTCTTTCCAATCTGCCTTGTTGCTTATTACACAGGCCAACCCCGAAGTGTTCACAACACTTCAGTGTTTCCTTATACGTCTATGTTTTTGGCATGTTTGTTTGGAAGCGACGCAATTGTTCAAGATACATGCTACACTATTAAAAACAAAAAAACAAAAAAAACTTACCCAGAGCAAGAATGATATCCCCAAAGCAATTCCGCACAAGATTGCATGGCACCATTTATAGATCAAACAAAAGGCAACCAAGGCCATCAAACTGTTGGAACTAATAGTGTAGCATGTATCTCGAACAATTGCGTCGCTCCCAAACAAACATGCCAAAAACATAGACGTCATAAGGAAACACCAAAGTGTTGTGAACACTTCGGGTTCGGCCTGTGTAATAAGCAACAAGGTAGATTGGAAAGAGATGTAGAAAATGTGCACGGGCTCGAGTGCACGATGTATACAGGTGCCACAACATAGCATACGAACCACGGATAACGAAGAAAACAAAATCGCCGCGACAGTGATGACAATCGCATCCTCTGAGAAAGTCGAGGCTGATGGTGTAGCCGGTGTAGGCGATGTGTAATAAAGAATTGTTGTATCTAGTCTATGGATCTTCCTCAAGATTCATCTTGGATGCTAAGGAAGATCTTTGGATTGCGAAGAGATGGTCAGAGATTTATTCAAAATAGGATTGGGAATGGATGTAATACTTTCCTATGGCTAGACAATTCGCATTCCCTTACCCTCTGTACATTAAGTATGGGGACAGGTTGACTTTCAAATTAGGGAGATCCCTTAATGCGAAAGTTAGTTCTATATAGTCCATAATGGGGGATGGAGATGGTCTAGGAACAGAAATGTTATTGTTAAAGAGATTGTGGATAATACTGCTATTGACCTGATTCCCAAGAAGGAAGAGAAGATACAGTTATCTGGACTCTGACTAACTGCAACTGGTTGTTATTCTACCAAGTCAGCTTGGGAAGCTTTGCGCTCCAAAGCCCCAGAAGTTGGTTCGTGGCCCATGGTTTGGTACAAAAAGCATGTCCCTAGGTGGTCCTTTATTTTGTGGCTGGCTGTTCTTGGGAGGCTTTCTATCAAGGATAGGCTGCATAATTGGGGGATTATAAATGACAGTAACTATGTGTTTGCCGTGGGGGAGTGGAATCTCATTTCCATTTGTTTTTTGACTGCCCTTTCTCTTCTTCCGTTTGGCTACGGGTTAGAGCATCTTGTGGCCTTCCAGCCCATGCTTGGGATCCAGTAAATTCTAAAATTCTGTGTGGATCTCTACATAGCAAGGGAGGTTCTATGAGGTACTGTTGCTAAATCTTCTGGTTTCTACTCAATCGACGAGGATTAGCCAATCGACAGAACATAATTTGGTGTTTGCTGGAATGTGGGTGTTTTGTGAAGTGGAGTTTGGTTCCTTGCCGTGTTTCAGGACTTCTTTGGAAGCAAACGTAGTAATATGGAATAAAATGGAATGGAATTGAAGACTTAATAAAAGAGACTTTTATTGAATCTCCAAGTAGAAGCACAAAATCGACAGGGTGTAGCCTAATCGACAGAGTACAATTTTCTTAACAGTTACTCCTACTCCTAGAAAAGAAAATATAAAGGCATGTTGGTGTTGTTTGTGTGTCCTACAATGAGGCCTAAAAAGGCTATTTATAGGAAAACAAAGATGTGCAGGAAATAACTTCCTAACTTCTGTTTACACCATATTTCGATCTATATTGATCGACTAGCTCAAATGACGACACGTGTTGTCATAATTTAAAGAGACAAGAGACGCATGACAAGGGGGTCAAATGGACTAGTCGACGGTTGCAGGAATAACTAAATCACGTGTTTGATGACAAGTTACAAGCAGATCGTGGACGAAGCAGTTGACGAAAGCAGTTAAGGAAAATGATCGCAATGGATCGTGCATCCAAACTATGAAGAAACCACCTGGTCAAGAACGTGGAGAAGAAAGAGGAGATAACCGCTTGATTCAAATCGTTGGAGGAAATTCTGCCAGATTTGAAATTCAAGTCGAAGTGAAGCCTATAAATACAAGAAGAGAAGACAATTTCAACACCCACTCAATCGCCCAAAGGCTTCTACTTTTTATCTGTACTTTACATTTCTCGCATTAGGAGTAGCTTGTAATCTAACCGTCTCCTCGATTGTGTTCTCATAGTCGACTGACTTCTACTTTGAGGAGTAATAAAGTCCATTTTGTTATTCTTCTTCCATTTCCATTCACTTCATTAAGTTTGCTTCCAGAGAAGTCCTGAAATACGGCAAGGAACCAAACTCCACCACCACAAACATCCACATTCCAGCACTTACACCATTCCCAGTCGATTCGTCAACTAAAAGAGAAAAATAGACAAACAGTTTTGGCGCTAGAAGGAGGGCTACTTACTAATTTGGAAGCAATGGCTCCAACTACAAGAAAGCAAGGTGACCGACCGACAGAGTCTCAGAACGAGGGCTTGGAAGTTCTGAATGATTCGGTGCATTCTGAACAAAGGATACCAGAAAATGGCTAGGGAAATGGCTCAAATCCACAAGTCAATGTGCAAAGCCTTTCTAGGCAATTAGCACAAGTTTTGTCTAATCCAGAAGACGAAGCAACGCAGGAGTTGATTACTCTATTGCGAAGAGTAGTTGCGCCTCCATCTGTCATAGGCGTTGATGCCAATGGAGTAGTTCATGAGCAAGTAAATTATGATGATATGCCTAGACAGGTGCCTCAACAGGTATATTCAAATCCTACGTTTGAATCAAATGTGAATATGTATAGTCAACCATTCATAGGACCGACTGCTCTAAGATCTACGGTTAGGCCAACTAGTTTCTATCAAAATGTCCCATCTACGTATGAAGTTGGGAATAGCAGTGGATATGGCCAAAATGTTAATTTCAATCATGGTCAGAGTCCCCAGAATGGTTTCATAGGGAATCATACTGTGAACAATGGTCCATACGCATATAATATTGCGCCAAATTTGCCAAATAATGGCAATTATGCGAATCAAACTGCACAAACTTTGCCAAATAATGGCAACAATAATGGTTCATATGTGCAAATTATGCCAAATGTTGGCAATGGTAACGGGCAAAATGTACCTTTTACACAACCATATGTAGCACAGAATGGTCCAAATGTTTTTAGGGGCCCAGATCTTATGAATGTTCATAGGGCACAGGATCCCGTGAATGTTTGTAGACACCCCAATTTGGCTCAACGATTATTTCAAGTCCCACCTTGGGGACCATCCCGATGATGAATATGATATGTGGTTGTTGTGGTTGACTTCATGAAAGCCTTAGGAACTTTGTGGAACTCTTAAGGGATTAAGGAACACTTTGAAATAGGTGATAGGAGTGCCAAGCGATACTTAGAGTGGATAGAAATGTGTTTTAGCCTTGGTAGCATCGTCGATCTTCAAATAAGTCTGCTTTCAGCCCATTTTTCATAAATTAAACTTCCTTATTTTTGTAGTTGGATTCCACCATCTTGTAGTACTTTCAAAACCCTCTTTATTGATATATAATAAGCCTTAAACCAATTTGAAACGAGGGAGATACGAGAATTTTACCAAAACAATCCATTTTCTGACCCACTAAGGGTAAAATTGTCATATCTTTTGATGTACTAAATTTATTTGATCCAAACCACTTGGGTTAGAAAGTAGACTCAACAAGCTTTCCAACGGTCCAAAGAACGCGCAAAACCGAGTTCGGGAGTGTCCGGAGCGAGCCCGCAAAGTTTGGCCTTTTGCTGGAAAATCCTTTCGGCGGCCGCGAAATCCTTTCTTCGGCCGTGAAATCCTTTGGGCGGCCGGTAGACCGATGTTTTCCAGATTCTGGAATGTTCAACAACTTTTCAATCCGTTCGCCCAAACCCTAGCAGCCACGAACCATTACTTCGGGGCTACGAATACACTTACCATAGAGGTCTTATTGCCCTAGAACTCCACTTTGATTCACTCCCATTTGATTGGCCGGAGTGAGTCACCAATTGCCTATATAAAGGGCCTTAGGGTTTCCGAAATAACGACCACAAAATACACATCTCTTCACTCCATGATCCGTCCCCAAACTCTACAGAAATCATCTCCTATCAATCCTCTACAAAAGCCCTAACCTCCCGTGAGTAGCCGTATCCGAGAGTAAAAACCCCCAAAGAACTCACTTTGTTCTAGGGTTTTGTGAAGTTGACTACCACAATCAACCACTATTATTAGGGCTGTTACGAACCCGACCGGACCGAAAAAAACCGAAAAAATCGACCGATCGGTTCGGTCTTCGGTCGGGTTAGCGGCAGGATATTTTCGGTTCGGGGTGGACCGAACCGAACCGAAATTAGTTCGGTTCGGTCTCGGTTTTCTGTAATTGTGGTCCGAACCGACCGAACCGAACCGAACTAGGACCGAACCGAACCGAACCGAACCGAACCGAACCAGGACCGAACCAAACTGACTTATTTTGTTTTATATATATTTATTTATATAATTGGCATTAATCTTGGCCGTAGATTACTTTCATCTTTTAATCTCCACTGTCCATTCAAACCAACCCTACAACCCCATCTCTAAGTCCACCTTTACTCCCCCTCAGTCCCTCACGGCCTCACTCTCTCTGGCTCACGAAGTCTCAGCCTCTCTCCCTCACGATCTCAGCTTGAGAGCCTCTCACTTCTCAGTTCTCACGATCTCGGCCTCACTCTCTCTCCCTCACAGAGTCTCACCCTCTCTCCCTCACGATCTCAGCCTCACTCTCTGTCCCTCACAGTCACAGAGTCTCTCTCCCTCACGATCTCAGCCTCATCAATCGGAAGACTGAAACCCTTCTCTGTTCTCTCTCACAAATCGGGCCTCTCTTCGCCGCCGGCCGACCGACCACATCATCGAGTAAGTCCTCTCTCTCTTTCTCTCTCTCACCGTTTGTTTTTTTTTTTTTTGGATCCGATCTCGATAGCTTCGAATGTACAGAATGTGGAATATTTTCTGAAACTGTTTTATATGTTTTTTTCTTAAAATTTCTGGAAGACCCTTTTTTTTTTCCCTCCTGATTTTTGTTTTTGGGGTTAAAGGGTTTGTGAAAGTTTTGACGTTTTTCTGATTTTTTAAGAGCTCTGTGGAGGGTGGAGGGTTCTTTAACTTCTAATTTACGGCTGTTGTTGTTGTTGAAAGGGTTTGTGAAACTGTTACAGGGTTAAAGTTTTGTGAAACTGTTTTTTTTTTTAAATACTTGATAAAGCAAACTTGTGTATTGTGATTAATTGTAAGAAGTAAATTTTTGTTTTGTCTGTAGCTATTGAGAGAGATTTTTCAAAGGTGTGGGGGCACACTTGCTTTGGCTGCGCCCAAGCTTTAGGCTCACGTGGAATTTCAACCTCGACGACGCCGGCAACATGTCTGACCATGAGCTTGACCATGAGCATGAGGTATTCAATCTCAAAATCCTAATTTATTAGTTTTTGCATGACGTTTTTCGCATGAGCATGATCTGATGGACTGAAAATAAGATTAGTGCATGAATTTTGGAGTTTGGAGCTTGAGAACACAGTTTATAACTTCATATAAAAATTAATCAGATTAGTGGCTAAAAATTAGAGTGTGATTGTGTTGATTTTAATTTTCATTTATTTTAGATGGATGATATTGATGTTGATGTTGATGATGATGATATTATGGATGATGCTGCTGAGTTTGATATTCCTCAAAATGCTGAATTAAACGATGATCAAGTGCCTGAAAATAAGGTTGAGTCGAAAAGGATTGTTGGTAGTATTGCTAATAAGAGGGCTCCTTCTTGGAAACATTTTAACATTATTACACCAGAGGGTCATCCGAAACCTAGGGCTGCATGCAAATGGTGTCGGAAGGATTATGCATGTCATTCGAAGCTTAATGGTACAAAATCACTTGCTCATCATCTAAAGTTTCAGTGTTTGAAATATCCCCTGAGCACGAAATTTACGGGTAGTAGGCAAAAACTTCTTAGTTTTCAAAAAAAGGAACACAATGGCGAATCAAGTGCAAACCTTGTGCCTGTGACTTTCAGTGCTGATGCATGTAAAAGAGCACTAGCGAAGATGATAATAATTGATGAGTTGCCATTTTCATTTGTTGAGGGGGAAGGATTCAAACAGTTTATTGAAGTTGTTCAACCAATGTGGAAGCCTCCTGGTAGGCTTGTGATGGCCAAGAACTGCATGCTTGTTTATGGGGAGGAGAAAATGGCATTGAAACAAATACTTAAGCATCAAAGGTTGTGTCTTACAACGGACACTTGGACTTCAGTCCAAAATTTGAATTACATGTTGTAGACACCCCAATTTGGCCTAACGATTATTTCAAGTCCCACCTTGGGACAATCCCGATGATAAAATGGATACAATGATTGATGATTGCTTCCTTGAGGACCTTAGGACTTTCGGTGAGAACTTTGACCACTTAGAGGACCCAATTCAAAGCCATACAGCCTTTCAGACAGAAATACAGAAGCCTAGGAGAATCCATCTGACGGCCGTAACATCAATCTCACGGCCATAACATCAATCCCTCGCCCGAGCAACCTGTTGCCAGCAAAATCTCCCTGAGAGATCAATCCCTCGGCCGCAAGATCTATCCTTCGGCCGAGACATCCATTCCTCGGCCGTGACATCCTTTGCTCGGCCGCCAGATCGACCTTTTTCCAGACTCTGGAACGTTCTGTCAGACGTTTGGTTTGATCCAACTACACTACCTTTCCGATGCGTTCGGGCTACGTTCGGAGATCACGACGTAGAGTTTGAGATGCATTGCAATTGCAATTGCCATCTCGTGATTTGATTGGCTGGAGTGAGTCATCCCTATGCCTATATAAAGGAGCCTTTGGGCTCCGAAATTAACACAAAAATTGAGATACCCACACACTCAATCAAACCTCGAAACTCTGCACAAATACTCCCTCAATCCCATACTCCAAAAGCCCCAATCTCCCGAAGGTAGCCGTCAATCCGGCGATCAAACCCCGACGTTCAAACCCTAACTCTAGGGTTCTCGATCAAGCAATCAATCAATCACACCCAATCCAAAGCAATCAAGCAACTGAGGGATCAAGGTGGTGAGGCCCAACGGCCTCTGGTTTGCCTTATTTACTGTCCCTTCTTACTAATCGTAGCATTTTGATTAATTGTTAATCTTTCTGTCTGGTGTGAGGAAGAACACCGACCGGGGCTTCGATCCCTCGGCCGGTACATCAAACCAGGAGGATCTCTCGGCCGTGACATCTATTCACCGGCCGCGAGATCCATCTCCCTGGAACATTTTGTTTGTTTTATCTGCTTTCTGATGCATGCTTCAATTATCGCACTGGCTCACTTTGCTTACTGTTTAAAGGAATAACTAAACAGACTACGTGTTAGAATTAAACAAAGCATCTATACGTCTTATGTTGAACGATTATGGGCCAGTCTCATGACTGGGCAAAGAGGGGTGCCTAACACCTTCCCCTTATTGTACTTTTGGCTCCCGTATCCAGAATCTCTATCTATTTTCCCAGTTTTAATAAACTGGGTGGCGACTCTATTTGATGATAACCGTTATCATGTGGCGATGTTTCTAGCCATGGGAATGTCCATGATCTTGGTTTATGAAGCGAGCAATCAATCGAGCAAACACAACGTGATCAATCTGTATGGCGATGCCCCGTTTGGGAGGTGTCTACAGTTTTTGGCGACTCTGCTGGGGAATATGAGAGCCATAACCAAAAAGTTTAACATAAGACTAATACATGCCTTGTTTAATTCATTTATCATATGCATCGAGCGGGCAACCCGTTGAGTTCACCTGATATCCCGGCATGACACGGGCTATGTTGGGGGTTCCAGCAAACTCCACAGTCACTCGTACCTAGTGGTATATCAAAAAGGAAATCACCCAATCGCCGCCTATGATGGGCTGGCGAGAGGATTGACGCCCTTTGACAACGGAGCACCCTGAGACTACCAAAACCTTGCATGTTTTAGAAAGCCATAGAGCTTATCCAACTAAGACAGGAACCTACAGGCTAGGAACCTGCTTGCATTTTATTTCAAAGTTTTTCCTCACACCCATTGTATATGTGTATGTTGTAAAGTTTCTCTTTTGCAGGTTAAACCTTAGGAATCTCTCTAAGTCAAATAAACAGTAGGTAAGATTAATCAATCTAACTAAAGCATAAAAACCTTTTTCAGGAAAAATGACTGCATCATTGATCACGTCTGATTCGCACTTTCAAGTTGTCACCAAGCTGTCTGGCCCGCTCCACTTTGCTGTTGAAGATTTCAACCCTTCTGAATACATCACTCCGGTAAATCAACCAAAGCCTATGGTGGCTATCATTGAAGACAACTATGTCATGTTCGCTGGAATGGTCTATGAGGAAGAGATAGAAGACCTGATTGAAGAAGAAGGGTTTCGCAGGGTTCCAATGCACCTACCGATGATTATTGGCCAATAGACGAGGTCAACAACCTCGAGACTGAAGAGGCAAGGGAAGAAGAGGCTGTCGACAATGACCCACTAGACGAAATGTCACTAAACCTACTCTTTGATGAGGGGGTCACCAACAATGAAATAAGGGTGATCCACCCCATCATAGATAGCTTTGGTAATTGGTGGGGCTTTGTTGGCACACGACGGGTCGACAACAGCGACGAAGCCGAAGTTGAAGCTCAATTGGAGGAGATAACAGCAATAGCAAATCAAATGGCCCTCCAAGACTTGCAGGGTGACAACGATGAAAGTGCGAATCAAAGTGACAGTGAAGTACTGGTGATCGACCTTGGTGATGAAAAAGACTGCTCTGAGCTGATTGTGGATGCTGAAAAAGGGGCTTACCCTAACTGGACCGTGGAACACACTCTAAAATACAAAATGAAAAGCGCTAATTCTGATCTTAGTTCTGATTCCGATTCCGACTCCGAGTCGACTCAGTCCGAGTCAAGCTTTTCATCCTTTGAAACTACTAAGTCTAGTGAGGAAAACCTGGTTAAAGTACCAAGGCATAGCATTTACTTTGAGTTCGACTCTGAAATGTCTTTTAATAAATTTAGCAATGAGAAGGAAGATTTAGAGTATTTCACTTTGCCTATGATCAATTGTGTGGATTCCGACAAACCAAATTTTGAGGAAAAAATTCCAAAAGAAATTCTAGAATTCATCGAGAGAGAAGAGGAAAGGCACGTTAAACCTTTTTCTGAGGAGATAATCACAGCAAACATAGGCTCTGAAAACGAGCCCAAAATGGTTAAAATTGGTGCCGCACTATCCCCTCAAGAAAGTGAAAAACTAATCTTTTTGCTAAAAGAATACAAAGATGTTTTTGCCTGGTCTTACGAGGACATGCCTGGAATAGACCCTGAAATTGTTCAACATAAAATTCCTCTTCATTCTAACGCAAAACCAGTTAAGCAAAAGCTGAGACGTATGCGCCCTGATTGGGTCCTAAAGATAAAAGAAGAAGTCACTAAGCAAATCAACGCCAGTTTTCTCATAGTCACCGAATATCCACAATGGGTAGCAAACATCGTTCCCGTACCAAAGAAAACTGGAGGAATCAGGGTCTGCGTAGATTTCCGAGATCTCAACAAAGCCAGTCCAAAAGATGACTTCCCATTGCCTCACATAGACGAACTAATAGATAACACCGCAGGCCATGCATTACTATCCTTCATGGATGGATTTTCTGGGTATAACCAAATCCTTATGTCTCTTGAGGATAGAGAGAAAACCACCTTCACTACGCCTTGGGGAACTTACTGCTACCGAGTAATGCCGTTTGGGTTGAAGAATGCTGGAGCCACTTACTAGAGGATGGCCACAACATTGCTGCATGACATGATGCACAAAGAGGTCGAGGTGTATGTCGACGATATGATAGTCAAATCAAAGGAAAGGGAAGGACACTATGGAGCACTCCAAAAGTTCTTTGAGAGGATTAGGAATTATAAGTTGCGTCTTAACCCTCAAAAATGCACTTTTGGGGTAACAGCTGGAAAGATGTTAGGTTTCCTCATCACTCAAAGAGGAATTGAGGTAGATCCTTCCAAGATACAGGCTATCATGGAGATATCACCGCCTAGGACAGAGAAGGAAGTAAGGAGCTTCTTAGGGAATGTACAGTTCATCAGCAGGTTCATTTCCAAGCTCACAACCACCTGTGAACCTCTTTTCAAGCTACTGAAGAAAGGTACGGATTTTGAATGGAGCCAAGACTGTCAGCAAGCATTCGAGGCAATCAAGGAATACCTTCAGAATCCACCTGTACTGTCGCCACCCATCCCTGGGAGGCCTTTGATTCTGTATCTCTCCGTAACAGACACATCCATGGGATGTATGCTAGCGCAAGAAAACGATGCCAAGGTAGAGTGTGCCATATACTACCTCAGCAAGAAAATGATGGATTATGAGACAAGGTACACTCCCCTTGAGAAAACCTGTTGGGGGCTAGTATGGGCTACAAAGAAACTAAGGCACTACTTGTTAGCACATCCGGTGGTGCTGGTCTCTCGTTTAGACCCAATCAAGTATCTTTTCGAGAAGCCAGCACTTATCGGAAAGCTAGCTAGATGGTTATTGCTGCTAGCGGAGTTCGACCTCAAATACATGACAAGGAAATCAGTAAAAGGAAGAGCTGTGGCAGAATTCTTGGCAGATCACCCTCTGACAGAGGCCGAGGCAGAGAACTTCATGTTCCCCGACGAAGATATCTTATGTCTCTTAGACGACACCTGGCAACTTTACTTTGATGGAGCATCAAACCAATGTGGATATGGCATAGGGGTATTGCTAGTTTCCCCAAACGACTCTCACATCCCTTTGTCATATAAGCTAAGGTTTGAAGTCACTAACAACCAAGCTGAATATGAGGCTTGTATTGCTGGAATGGAGGCAGCCCTGGAGCTGGGAGCAAAAAGGGTAGAAGTCACTGGGGATTCAAACCTGGTGGTATCTCAAGCAAGAGGAGACTGGAAGGTCAAGGAGGATACACTGAAACTATATCACTCTGTGCTGGAAAATCTAATTCCACAATTCGATTCTGTTATCTTCACACACACTCCTCGAGTGAGCAATAGATTTGCAGATGCACTGGCGACATTGGCATCCATGGTCGAAATACCCCTGGGATTCACAATGCGGCCTCTCATGATCGAACAAAAGGTTAAACCAGCATGTGAGTGTACCTTTACCGAGGAAGGTGAAGACGATGGCAAGCCATGGTACGAAGACGTGAAAGAATTCCTGGAAAAAGGGGAATACCCATCCGAGGCCACCTCGCAGGACAAAACGGCTCTGCGGAAGTTTGCTGCCCGATTTATAATCTGTGGAGGGGCATTGTACCGAAGGGCACACTTGGGTCCAAGTCAACTTTGCATCACGACGGAGGACAGCCGCAAGGTAATGGAGGAAATACATGAAGGCATTTGTGGACCACACATGAATGGGGCAACGATGGCAAAGAAGATCCTGCGTCAAGGATATTACTGGACTACAATGGAAGCCGACTGCGCCAATTATGTCCGCCGATGTTACAAATGCCAAACTCACGCTGATCGTATGCGTATTCCCCCTACGGAACTGTATAGCATGACGTCCCCTTGGCCATTCTCCACTTGGGGGATAGACGTCATTGGAAGCATAAATCCAAAGGGGAAATACAAACATCAGTTCATTCTGGTGGCCATCGACTACTTCACCAAATGGGTAGAGGCAGCCTCTTATGCTACTCTCAAAGCCACTCATGTGGCCAAATTCATTCGCACTAATATCATCTATCGATATGGTGTACCTCACGAGTTTGTCTGTGATAATGGATCGCACTTCAAGGGGGCAACAAAGAAGCTTTTCGCCGAATTTGGAATACAAAATCATCGGTCATCTACTTACCGACCTCAAACTAATGGAGCAGTTGAAGCTGCAAACAAGAATGTCAAGAGGATTCTGCGGAAGACTACCGACACTTACACAGACTGGCCAGAAATGCTACCTCTGGCGCTATGGGGATATCGAACAACTAAAAGGACTTCAACTGGGGCCACTCCCTACTCTCTGGTCTATGGAATGGAGGCTGTCTTGCCTATCGAATTGGAATTACCTTCGCTGAGGGTTCTAGCTGAGACTAGGATGATCGAGGAAGACTGGGTTCAAAACCGCTACGACGAGTTGGCACTACTAGACGAAAGGAGACTGAAGGCTTTATACCATGTACAAGGGTATCAACGCCGTATTGCACGAGCATTCAACAAAAAGGTAAAACCTAGGGACGTCAAGGTAGGAGACATGGTGCTCAAAGCAATTCGTCGCCACGTCTCAGACCCAAGGGGCAAGTTTAGACCAAACTGGGGAGGCCCCTACCTTATCAAACGCATACTTTCTGGAGGAGCAGCATACATTGCAGACTTGGATGGAATGGAATTCGCAACGCCAGTCAACATTGACAAGTTGAGGAAGTATTACCCCTGAGAGATGCTCGTTGGACCGAAAACCACAAGGGTGGGCGGATCCAAGCAAAAATTAGAGCAGCCTGCTAGGTCGAAAACCCGCGAGGGCGGCTTAGGCAAAAACTAAGGCATAAATAAAATGCTCGCTAGACCGAAAACCCGCAAGGGCGATTTTAGGCAAAATTTAGAGCACAAAAGGAGAGGAAAATACCCGAGTGGACCCTAACTAAAAAAACAAATCCCCTTTGTTGGAACTACGTTTATGGCCTGATTCCCTCCATGGGATACGTAGGCAATCTCTAAGTTTGAGATTCGGCCACTGCTATCATCACCACTTCCAAGATTTCTAGGTCTATCCTAAAGCATGTTCGCTATCAAATCATGGCAATAACATCTTCAAATAAAAGACCAAATGTTTTATTATTTCCAAAGAGAAAGGTTAAAAGCAAACCTAAATAATTCTTAATCCATGAAAGCTAGAATCAAACAAACATCTTTTGAAAAACATAAGCAAAGCGCCTATCTCTAGGTCTTCCTTCTCTTTGCACTACTATCCTCCAAAAGGTTTTTCTTCAACCAGCGTTTGTAAGAACCCGATAGCTTGGCAACAAAGTTCTCAGCAACCTCCTGCATCACTCTATTTGGCCAAAGACGCAGCATATTGCGACGGAAGTTGGCATCATGGATCTTAGAGACGGTGTACTCAGGGTCACCCAAGATTGCGGCTTGTTCAGCCCCAAACTGCCTTTGAAAGCGAGCAGGGAAGTAGAAAACGACTTGAGTAATGCCAATCACTGCCACACCAAAGTGGTTCATAGTACTCACAGTCATACTCTCGATACCATACCAGGGGCAAACCCATTGAATCCCATCACCTCTGCAAGTCTTCATCCACGCTTCCCAAGCAGCCTCAGTTGGGAACTGTTTAACCATGTGACGCTCCATACACTGGTCTGGATTGTAAGGAAGTCGCTCCGGCACATCCCACACTTTTAGCTTCTCAAACAACCATACCTAGAGAAAAATGGAAAATTGTGAGCTGAGAGAACATGTGAGTCAAAACAAAAGAGCGATGAGTGAAAAGATAAATTTGACAAATGAAACAAATAAAAGAGCGAACCTGTAATAGCAAGGGACTGCCTGAGAACTGGGCTGTAGGACTACCCTTCATCGCATCTAGACCCATCAAGGTCTCTGCCAGCACTAAGCCAGCAAAACCCACACGGTTTCCAATTTGCTGAGCAAGGTTAAGCAATATAGGATCAGCATGACCAGAGGAAGGGCCAAGCAAGTAGTAATGAAGGAGACAGATGCACAATGCATGAAAACACGACTTCTGTAAGGAAACTTGGCGATAGGCCTCAGCTGTGCCGAAACGCTGAATAAGTTGCAGAATCTCCAGCCTTCCTTTCATTAAGAAGAATTTAACTTCATGTTTCTGAACTTGGAGTAAATCCTTCAGGAGATCACCACGGTTGAATAAGGGATTAGGGGCAACAAAACCTTCCCTGTCTGAATGACCCATAATGGCCGCAAATTCTTCGATAGTAGGACACAACTCCTCTCTCTTGAAGCGGAAAACGTGAAAATCAGGGTCCCATAAACTAGCAGCTGCCCTAAGGAAAGCAAAATTCGTGGGAATGTGACGAAGGGAAAAGAGGAAATCCATGCCAAAGGACTTAAAGTGCAGACGGTCAAGGCCGTTAAAGGAATCTAGCCATTGATCAAGGATTGGTTGTGCCATGTGCAAAGAAATTGCTGCTAACAATGCTATCGGGTTCGTAGAACGCGTACTTATAGGGCTAGGTCGAGTCTTAGTTCGAATCGGAATCGGATTGTTGATCCTCAAAAATTTAGTCGGTCTCTCGGCCGGCACTTCGATAAGACGGCCGTGGGATCGATCCATCGGCCCGTAGATAATAGGGTTGACCTGCAAGTCAAACCCAGGTAAACAAAACGATCCTTCGGCCGCCCGATCGAAGTCTCGGCCGCGTAATCATTTGGTCGGCCGCCAGAACGGCTATTTTACAAACTGTTCCCACGGTTCAGTTCGTTTCGTTGGATTAACGAGAATATCACACGCAAACAAACGTAGAAACAGCATGTACAATCACAATCGCAGAGCAAAAGGTTTTTGTTTCATATATCGAAAGCTTTTTACATCACAAGGTGGATCATCCCACATTTCCTAAACAAACTATATATCGATTTCCTGTCAAACTAACCTATGCAGGAAGAGAAACAAAGAAAGAAACAAAAAGAGGAAGCAGAAGAGGATGTCGAACCCTCTGGTGGTCCGAACAAAAGAGACCAGCTGCAAAAAAGAAGAGGAAACCCCTGGGGCGATGTATACCAAAGGAGTACTACGGTGCAGAAGGGACACCACATGGCCCAGAAAAACCACCACACCGCGTACCACCGCCACACCAGGAGCTCCGTATCACGGAAGCAAGCCACCCATGCGAGGGCCCATAATCAAGCATACCCATGTGAGGGTCCCAAATCAAGCATCAAGACAGGACCAAAAGCAAACGCGGTCTCCCTCCGCGCGCGCAAGCCACGTCAGCATATCATCCATAAGCCCGGGGCTGTCGGAAACAAAGAGAAAGGGTGAGAGGAGTTTTCGGTGGGTTTCTCGGATAAAAAGAGAAACCGAGGAAAGAGAGAAATGGAATAAAACGGCTGAGGCCGTGACCTTTTATAGGCCCCTAGAGGTGAACCGATTAAGCGGCCAAGACATCGGTTCCTCAGCCGATACATCAATCCTTCGGCCGATAGATCGATCTCCTGGCCCTCCTAATCCATTCCCTCAGCAACGACAGATCATGCTCAGTACACTAACTCATGCCACTACAGACTTCCAAACCAAGTAGCCTTGGGGGCATCCCCAAGCCAATGCAACAAGATCAAAACCAGCCTTGGAGGCATACCCAAGCATGAGGAAAATCTCTCTCCACAAACTGTTGACCAAAACAAGTCAAAACATCCAGCAGCTCTATGCCCATATCCACTACCAAAGAAATAAACAGCTCCGCGCCCATATCAACCTCCTCGACAACTCTATACCTATATACACCCCCTCATGTGGCTCGAAGCCATAACAACCATCTCAGCGGCTCTGCGTCCATTACTTCAACATGCTCTACGTCTGTATTCACTCACCTGGTGGCTCTAAGCCCAATCACTATCGGCAGCTCTACGCCCACCATTTTATTAACTCAGCGGCTCGAAGCCCATCACTTCCACAGGCTCAAAGCCCATCATCTCCACGCAATTCAGTGGCTCTACGCCCCCACTTACCAATTCAGCGGTCCTGTGCCCATCGTCTCCACACAACTCAGCGACTCCAAGCCTGCTATCTCAATTGGCTCGAAGCCGTAACAAACCAACTCAACGGATCCACGCCCACTGTCTCAAATGGCTCGAAGCCATAACAACCATTTCAGCGGCTCGAAGCCCGTTACTTCAACAGGCTCGAAGCCTGTATCTACTATTTCAACTGGCTCGAAGCCGTTACAAGCAATCTCAGCGGCTCAAAGCTCATTACCTCAAGTGGCTCTAAGCCATTACCTCAACAGGCTCGAAGCCTATGTCTACTATCACTCAGCGGCTCGAAGCCCATTATCGACAGGCTCTACGCTTGTTATCTCAACTCAGCGGCTCAAAGCCCATCACCTCAAACTGGCTCGAAGCCGTAAACAAGCAACAGGCTCTAAGCCGTCCCAACAATCAGGACATCTATTCTCAGGCTCTACACCTGAATGCTCAAAAATCTAACATTTTTGAATGCTCAAGCTCTACGCTTGGATGCCCAACCACTGAGTACTGGACGCTCAAAGCCTGAACTTTGAATGCTCGGATTCTGCCATCCGAATGCTCGAGCTCTACGCTCTGAATGCTCAAGTCCGGAACTTGATAGAAGCTCTAAGCTTAAAACAAACACACACGCACGGGCCCGTGCACATATTGCGTTATCACATCGAGTCTGCATCACATCTGTTCACATCTAACAACCATCATCACACATATACACTCTGCATATCTTTCATGAAACAGGTCAACCCTGCAATCAACCGGCTCTATGCCTCGGTTTTATTGATCGGCCCAACGCCTCGATCCTTTGGCTCCACGTCAACACTTATGATGAGAAAGCTCCGCGCACAGACCATCAGAATGCAACCAGCTCTACGCTTCGGTTCATATCATGTCAAGCTCTAAGCTCCGACAACTTAGGCCCTCGCCTCAAGACTGCATACAGGCTCCACGCCTCAATCGCTTCAGGCTCCATGCCTCAGTTCCTTCACCTCAGGCCCTTGCCTTATACCAGCTCCGCGCTTCGGTCCTATCAAGCTCAAGCCTCCGCCTCATAAACCACAGCAGGCTCCACGCCTCAATCTAATCACCTCAGGCTCTCGCCTTATGATCAACACCAGCTCCGCGCTTCGGTCCTATCGATCACCTCAGGCTCTCGCCTCATGATCAACACCAGCTCCGTGCTTCGGTCTTACCCAATCTCCTCAGGCCTTCGCCTCAAGATTGCAACAGGCTCCACGCCTCAATTCCATCACTCCCCAGGCTCTCGCCTCATGACTACAACCGGCTCCGTGCCTCGGTTCCCTCATCTCCAAAAGCTCCGTGCTCCAGTTACTGGCCCTGCGCCTCCCCTACATCTCAAAAAAAAAAACCGGCGTCCGATTCATCCCCAGCAGGTGATTTGGATTCCATTCCATTACATCAAACCCTTCCAGCTCATTCGCAAGGATAGGCTACTCTACCGAGCTCCTTTCAGTCAAAGTAAGGATGATCAAGAAAAGCAAACGCACCTGCAGTGTACTGATCTACCCCAAAATAACTAAAGAAGCTCTCCGCAAAAACTCCCCAGGCAGCCCCGCGCTCCTTCAACTACTCTTCGCCAAAACCCTGGCTCAGTCTAGGTACGTCACACTATGGCTTTTAAAGCCCTAAGGTACGTCTTCTGTCTCTAACCCTCCAAACTTTTTATTTTTCTTTATTGCCCGAACTACGATTGGTCTGAATTTCCCTTGTGGAATACGTAGGCAGCCTCCCGGCCCGACCATAACAAAACCTTTTTCGAAAAACCCTTGGAATAGTGGTTGGACCAAATTGAGTTGCTTCTTACAGCTTTGACTCTTACTCAAACATGTCTCGCGATCCGTCTGAGTTCAGTCAAAGAGGGGCATCTGTAGACACCCCAATTTGGCCTAACGATTATTTCAAGTCCCACCTTGGGACAATCCCGATGATGAAATGGATACAATGATTGATGATTGCTTCCTTGAGGACCTTAGGACTTTCGGTGAGAACTTTGACCACTTAGAGGACCCAATTCAAAGCCATACAGCCTTTCAGACAGAAATACAGAAGCCTAGGAGAATCCATCTGACGGCCGTAACATCAATCTCACGGCCATAACATCAATCCCTCGCCCGAGCAACCTGTTGCCAGCAAAATCTCCCTGAGAGATCAATCCCTCGGCCGCAAGATCTATCCTTCGGCCGAGACATCCATTCCTCGGCCGTGACATCCTTTGCTCGGCCGCCAGATCGACCTTTTTCCAGACTCTGGAACGTTCTGTCAGACGTTTGGTTTGATCCAACTACACTACCTTTCCGATGCGTTCGGGCTACGTTCGGAGATCACGACGTAGAGTTTGAGATGCATTGCAATTGCAATTGCCATCTCGTGATTTGATTGGCCGGAGTGAGTCATCCCTATGCCTATATAAAGGAGCCTTTGGGCTCCGAAATTAACACAGAAATTGAGATACCCATACACTCAATCAAATCTCGAAACTCTGCAGAAATACTCCCTCAATCCCACACTCCAAAAGCCCCAATCTCCCGAAGGTAGCCGTCAATCCGGCGATCAAACCCCGACGTTCAAACCCTAACTCTAGGGTTCTCGATCAAGCAATCAATCAATCACACCCAATCCAAAGCAATCAAGCAACTGAGGGATCAAGGTGGTGAGGCCCAACGGCCTCTGGTTTGCCTTATTTACTGTCCCTTCTTACTAATCGTAGCATTTTGATTAATTGTTAATCTTTCTGTCTGGTGTGAGGAAGAACACCGACCGGGGCTTCGATCCCTCGGCCGGTACATCAAACCAGGAGGATCTCTCGGCCGTGACATCTATTCACCGGCCGCGAGATCCATCTCTCTGGAACATTTTGTTTGTTTTATCTGCTTTCTGATGCATGCTTCAATTATCGCACTGGCTCACTTTGCTTACTGTTTAAAGGAATAACTAAACAGACTACGTGTTAGAATTAAACAAAGCATCTATACGTCTTATGTTGAACGATTATGGGCCAGTCTCATGACTGGGCAAAGAGGGGTGCCTAACACCTTCCCCTTATTGTACTTTTGGCTCCCGTATCCAGAATCTCTATCTATTTTCCCAGTTTTAATAAACTGGGTGGCGACTCTATTTGATGATAACCGTTATCATGTGGCGATGTTTCTAGCCATGGGAATGTCCATGATCTTGGTTTATGAAGCGAGCAACCAATCGAGCAAACACAACGTGATCAATCTGTATGGCGATGCCCCGTTTGGGAGGTGTCTACACATGTGTCTTACGGGACATTTTATTGATGAGAATTGGAAATATCAAAAGAAAATTCTGAATTTTTGCGTCGTTCCTAATCACAAGGGTGATACTCTTGGTAGGATGGTTGAACAATGTTTGTTGGATTGGGGGGTTGATAAGTTTTTAACTATTACGGTTGATAATGCATCATCGAATAGTCTTTTGATTGCTTACTTGGAGAGAAAGACCAAACATAGGAAGGCCACCATTTTAAATCATGAGTTCTTGCATGTGAGATGTTCGGCACATATCTTAAATCTAATCGTACGTGAGGGATTGCAAGAGATTGATGTCCCAATTGGAAGGGTGCGAAATATTGTGAGATATGTGAGGTCTTCCCCTTCTAGAATGGCGGAGTTTTGGTCATGTGTTGAAAGGAGGGCATTATATGTAGGCTTAAACCTTGTTTGGATGTGTCTACTCGTTGGAACTATACATATTTTATGTTGGAGAGGGCTTTAACTTATCAAAAGGCTTTTGATCGATTATGTGATGACCCGTCCTTCAAACTAAATGTAAGAGAGGAGGAGATTGATGAGGAATTTGATGATGTTGATGGTTTTGAGGGTATGGGAAGGATAATTGAAATTGAGAAAAGAAAGAAAAGGAGAGGGAGAGGGAGAGGGCGGAAGGAAAATGTTGGGCCTCCAACTTCAAGTGATTGGGAAAAAATCAAGTTGTATGTAAAGTTTCTTCAAGTGTTTTACCTTACAACTTTGAAATTTTCGGGTTCTTTGTATGTCACTTGCAATGCTTTTTTTGATGAAATTGTGTTGATTCAACAAGATATTGTGAAGTTGTGTGAAACCAATGATAGTGAATTGCATGATATGGCACTTGGTATGCGTGAGAAGTTTGAAAAATATTGGGGAGATTTTGATAAGATTAATCAAATGTTGATGTTTGCGGTTGTTCTTGACCCTCGATGCAAAATTGGGTTCTTTGACTATTGCTTTCAAAATACTTTGGGCTATGATAAGACGGTGGTTCGTGAGTTGACGGATAATATAACAAATGGAATTACCCGTTTATTTGAATGGTATGTGAAGAATAATGCAAACTTGAATATGCGTAGCCAAGAGGGTGGGGGATCATCGGACAAAGGAGATTTGGATGGAGTTGAAATGGAGATTGGTAGTCATAAATCTTTGAAATCTCAATTTAAGATGCACATGCAAAAAGAAACCAACATGGCATGCAAATCGGAATTGGAAAAGTATCTTGTGGAAGCAAGTGAGGATGATAGTGACAAATTTGATGTATTGTGTTGGTGGAAGTTAAACTCCTCTAAGTATCCAATTGTCTCTCAAATGGCACGAGATGTGCTAGCTATCCCCGTGTCCACGGTTGCCTCCGAATCCGCTTTTAGCACGGGCGGACATGTGATTGATCCCTATCGAAGTTCTCTCTCTCCAAAGACCGTGGAAGCTCTTATTTGCACGCAACAATGGATAAGGGAGCCAACTAAAATCAATATAAAAGAACAACTTGATGAGTTGGAGCAATTAGATTCGGGTACTACTATTTTAGTTCTTGATTTCTTTATGTTATGTGGTTCTTAAATATCTTTTATGTTCAATGTCTTATTTGTTTGTTTTTCTTTGTTTTTAGTTGTCTTGGAATCATCTGACAAGGACTAAGGAGTTGGTGGCATGATGCCATTGTTTATTTCATGATTGAGGTAAATCCTAATAAGTAATAACATACACATATCTATTTCTGTTTGCTGTTTTTTTTATTTCTGTTTGCTGTTTTTTTTATTTACTGTTTTCATTTTATGGAATCCACAGTTTGTTTAGTGTTTACTGTTTTTTATGTTGAAAAGGAGGGCTAGATTGTTGGCAACTTGGCATAGTATATTTTAACTTGGTAGTCTTTGACTTCTGCAATGTTTGGAGTTTGAACTATGGTATTTTGAACCTGTTTTTTATGCAGTTTTCTGCTGGTGATGGTTCTGCTTCTGCAGGTGCAAAATTCTGTTGGTGATGTTCGCAAGAAGTGTTTCTTGTGCTGTTGACTGAGGTGCCACATGTTGCTGGTCTTAATTAGGAATGTTTCTTTTTTTTGGAGTATTCTGTTATGGCAAATCCTTTGAGTATGGTTGGGACATGTAATTCTATTGAGTATGGTTGGTAACTTGGTAATTGGTACTTGTAATTTCTTTGATTTTGCCTATTCCCAGTTAGTTGTTAGTGTTTTCTTTTGAAATGGTGGTTGAAAAAAAAAACAGGTGGAAGAGTTGTATGCTTGGTTATGTTTTCTTTTCAAGTGGTGTTTGGAAAAAAATAAAAACAGGTGTAATAGTTTGAGCATGGCTGTTGGAAGTTGGATGTTATTTTCTTTTCAATTGGTGTTCGAAAATAAAAACAGGTAGAAGAGTTTTAAGGTTGAAAATATGGGTGGAAGAGTTTTATTGTATGGCAATAGATGAAAGAATGTCCAGAATATGGGTGAATGGCCCAAATATGGGTGAAATTGTTAAGGCTGAAAATGGCCCAAATATGGGTGAGAAACAAGTGAAAATGGCCCAAATATGGGTGAAAAAATGGCCCAAACGTGGCCCGTAGTCTACTGTTAGGTTTTAAAAATGGCCCAAATGGCCCAACTAAGGCCCATTTCGGGCGGACCGAATTCCCCGAATTCCCCGATTAGACCGACCTCGCCCCGAACCGAACCGAACCGAATTCAAATTCGGTCGGGATCGGTCCCGGAAAAAAATACCCCGAACCGACTCGGTCTTCCAAAAAATCACCCCGAACCGAAATCACCCCTAACTATTATCTACAATCAATCGCAATCCAAGCAATCAATTACTGAGGGATCAAGGTGGTGAGGCCCAACGGCCTACGGTTTGATTTGATTTCCGTCTCTCGCTTTTAATTAGTTCTTTCTATTAACTGTTCATATTCCGGTGTGAGGAAGAACATCGGCTGGGGAATCAATCCTTCGGCCGATATATAGATCTAGTGGGATTCCTCGGCCGTGACATCAATTCACCGGCCGAGGGATCTATTTGCTGGGACATATTTGTTTTCTGTTTATTCTGATGCATGCTTTCATTTATCGTACTGGCTCACCTTATTAACTATTAAAGGCTAAAAACTAGATTATGTGTTAGAATTAAATAAAGCAAATATACATTGTATGTCGAACGATTATGGGCCAGTCTCACGACTAGGCAAAGAGGGGTGCCTAACACCTTCCCCTTATTGTACTCTTGGCTCCCGTACCCGGAATCTCTGTCCATTTTTCCTAGTTTTAATAAACTAGGTGGCGACTCTATTTTGATGATAACTGTTATTGTGTGGCGATGTTCCTAGCCATGGGAATGTCCACGATCTTGGTTTATGAAGTGGAACCAAACAAGCGTGATCAATCTGTATGGCGATGCCCCGTTTGAGAGGTGTCTACAATGTTAATAGGGCACAGGATCCCATGAATGTTAATAGAGCCCAGATAATGGAATTCATTCAAGACATGTATGGTCCAGGGCTACGTAGAGTAGAAAAACCAATGTTTAGGAAGCCTTACCCACAATGGGTTGATAGTGTTCCCCTGCCAAGGAATTACAAAATCCCCGAGTTGTCACTTTTTAGTGGCACAGAGAACCAGTCGACAATAGAGCATGTAGGCAGGTTTTGTCTGCAATTAGGGGAACTTGGTTCAGATGATGTTTTAAAATTGAAGTTGTTTCCTCACTCTTTAACAAAAACAGCTTTCACATGGTTTATAAGTTTGCCTGCTAACTCTATTCATACTTGGCAAGATATGGAAGAGCAATTTCATGCCCAATACTTTAGGCATGAACCAGAGGTCTCAATTGCTGACTTGGCTAAATTGAAACAAAAGCCAACTAAAACAGCAGAGCAGTTCTTGACCAGATTTAAAAGGTTGAGAAATCAATACCACTGTAATGTACCAGAAACTGAAATAGTTCGCATAGCCCAAGATGGGCTCGAGTTCAATTTTAAAAAGCAGTTTAATGGATCTAATTTCAAAGATCTATTTGAACTCTCTATGAGAGCATCTCAATTTGAGGCAATCCTCCAAGAAGAAGAGCAGTTGAAAAACACATCTTTAGGGACATATTACCAAGATGTAGAAGGGGATATTGAAATTGATGTAGCACAAGTTATTGGCAAGAATCCTATAGTTTGTGACACATTAATTAAGACTGAAAAACCAATGAATATGCCTTCATCTCAACCCAATAGACGTGGGGGGCAAGCAAATTATAGGCAATATTCTTTTGATTTAGCACAAGCGGATCAAATTTTTGATGAACTACTAAAACAAAAGTTTATCACTTTAAGTCCTGGACATATTCTTCCCTCTGATAAAGAAAGGAAAGGGAAAGAATATTGTAAATGGCATAATTCGTTTCGACATAATACTAACAATTGTGTTACATTTCGAAATTGTGTGCAGGATTTGATTCAAAAGGGACTGTTGCAGTACGCCAAAGGTGACAAAGAACTGATGGGTATTGATTCAAACCCTTTTCCAAAAGTTGAAGTGAATATGGTGACTGCCAGCCTGTCTAAAAGGTTGGGATCTACAGTCGAAAAGAAAAAACGAGAGGATGAAAATCAGATGGAGACTGATGATGAATTAGCAAAGTCCCATTTCTCAAGATTCCCGAATGATTACCTCTGTATTAGGTGTGGACGTGAAGTCGAATATGGGGAAGGAATCATGGTGGAAAAAGAACAGAAGAGTGCATTTTCCAAGTCTGGAATAAGGTTTAACACTATGGGTGGAAATGACCTCCAGATATATGTTGGGGCAAAGCTGATTTATGAAGGAATAGATCCAGGACTCTTCAACAGAATAGAGTCGGAGCATTGTTATGGGCCAGATGATGGACCATTCTTGTTCAGAGGAAATCCGGTGGTGCCTGCAAGGCCCAGAGTACCTTCTCGTCAAGATTTGGAAGCAGCAGGATATCAGTTTCCCAGTCGAGGGAGATACCCTAACAACAGGGGTGTTGGTCCCAGAAGAGGTATGGGGCCTAGAGGTGGAGGTCCCTATGGATATGGGGGCATCAGCCCAGAATGGTGATGCCACCTAATCATAATCATGAAGAGTGGAGTACGCTCAGTCATCCCAAGTTCCCTGCAGAAGGCTGGTATACTAAGGTGTCCACTTCACAAAAGAGAAGGCTTCAAAGGAAGTTTGCAGCCAGAGCGTATGGTGATCCATGGGATCATGTTTTCGAACCTAGGGAAAGAGTGGAACCTTCCAAAGTTTCAAACATGGTTTGGACTCGAGAGCAAGGGGAAACCAGTGCTCCGAAACAAGCAGTCCCCAAGCATGGGGGCCAAGATAGCAATAATGAGGCTTCCTCCAAGTCGACTACCCTACCGAAAGGGAAGAAAGAGTTAAAGCAAAGTTTGAAGAAGAAGATGGAGGAATTCCAGAAGCTTATGGAGGCAGATGATGATGACCTCCTTGATGAAGGGTCAAAACAAGAAGACCTTATCAAAGATGCCACTCCATCCCCACAGAATTCTGCAACATTTGGAGAAAGTCTAGCCGCAATCCAATTCGGGTCAGTACCTATTAATTTCCAATGTAACATGATTTTAGTTTTGCCCAAACATTTTAAGGCAAAGCCAAACCAGCCTATGGAATTGGCAGGTGATGTAGAAGATACCACTCAGTCGACTGTGAAAATAACAGATGAAGAAGAGCATTCTCATTCACAGTTAATTAAGATTGAAACGGATAAAAAGGGGAACAAAGTTGTGGTCCTCAAGTCCCCTGATGATGCCTCAACAAGGCATTTGAAACCATTATATATCAAACTCCATATGAATGGCCAGCCTATCTCAAAAGTGCTGGTCGATAATGGTGTAGTAGTGAATATTCTGCCTTCCCGAATGATTAAGTTATTAAACAAAACTAATGATGACTTAATCCCAACAGAAGTCACCATTGGTAACTTTGCTGGAGGATGTTCTCCTGCTAAAGGAGTTATATCTTTGCAATTACAAATTGGGACAAGAAAAATGAATGCGACATTTTTTGTAGTCGATTCGTCATCCAACTATAACGCCTTGCTAGGCAGGGATTGGATTCATATAAATGGTTGTGTGCCATCTTCTTTGCACCAAGCTTTGATTTTTCTGAAGCATGAAGAAGCAGCAGGAATGGAGGTCCTTTGGGCAGACCAACATCCCTTCCAAGCAAAAACCAACAACGTCGAAGCAGACCTTTACAAGGAATATCTTTGGCCGTTGAAGATAGAAGATTCTGAAGTGAAGTCTACTGGAGTTGGCATAACCGAAAGCCAATTCCTTACTTATGTTAAGGAAGGGCTCCAGGAGTTAAGTAAAGATTTTATCAGGCCTAATATCATTTCAAGGCCTGCCGAGAAAAAACCACAGGTTTTTAATGTTTAGAAACATATCAAATGTAGGGATGGAAGAGTTGGCTACTGTTAAAGCCACTTTTAAAAGACTGTTTTCTTTTCTAGTCGATAGGAAATTGCAGGCAAATGAGCCTATTTCTTGTAATTGGGCTGAGTGTGTTTTTGACGACAGTCCACTAACTATGAAAGAGTTAGGATTAGCATATTTGAAGCCTGCACCAGCTAAGTTAGATGATGATAGGGCTTAGGTTAAAGATCCTACGGAAGAAGTAAATCTAGGAACTGTAGAAGATCCTAGGATCACGTATGTTAACGCTACTTTACCTGATGAAATAAAGGAAAAGTTTAAGTGTTTGTTGCTTGAGTTTAAAGATTGTTTTGCTTGGAATTATGATGAGATGCCAGGCTTAGATAGAGAATTAGTTGAACATAAAATACCTATAAAAGAAAATTATGTACCGTTCAAACAGACGCCTAGAAGAATGAAAGATGATGTTCTTCCTCAAGTCAAAAAGGAAATGGAACGTTTATTTGAAGCAAAATTCATTCGACCAGTTAAATATGTTGAATGGGTATCAAATGTAGTCCCAATTTTGAAAAAGAATGGGAAGGTTAGAGTTCGTGTCGACTTTAGAGATGTTAACACAGCATCACCCAAAGACGAATATCCAATGCCTATTGCTGATTTACTAGTCAATGCAATAGTTGGTTATCAAATGTTGTCCTTTATGGACGATAATGCTGGCTATAATCAAGTTTATATAGCAGAAGAAGACACCCACAAAATAGCATTTAGATGTCCCGGATATATAGGGACATTCGAATGGGTAGTCATGGCCTTTGGGTTAAAGAATGCAGGTGCAACTTTTCAAAGAGTCATGAACTTGATTTTTCATGATTTTCTTCATAAATTCCTAGAAGTTTATATTGATGATGTTGTAGTCAAGTCTAATTCAGTCGATGAGCATTTGCAACATCTCAGACAAACTTTAGAAAGGATGAGACATTATAATTTGAAGATGAATCCATTGAAATGTGCATTTGGAGTAACAGCAGGAAACTTCTTGGGATTCCTAATACATCAAAAAGGAATTGAAATTGATAAAACTAAGGCTGATGCTATTTTAAAAGCACAACCTCCAACCAATAAAGAAGAACTCCAACAGTTCTTGGGAAAAATTAATTTCCTCCGTAGATTTATTGCCAATTTATCTGGGAAAACAATGGCATTCTCCCCATTACTGAAACTGAAGTCAGAAAAAGATTTCAAATGGGAACAAGAACATCAAAAAGCCTTTGAGATATTGAAGCAATCGTTAGTAACACCTCCGGTTTTGGTGCCTCCAATAAATGGAAAACCATTGAAGTTGTATATTTCAGCAACTCACCAATCGATTGCAAGTCTATTGGCTCAGGATAACAAACAGGGCCGAGAACAGTCAATTTATTACCTGAGTAGAAGGTTAAATGACTGTGAAACTAAATATTCATCTGTTGAAAAGATTTGTTTGGCTTTATACTTTTCGGCGATTAAACTAAGACATTATTTATTGCCAGCAAAGGTACAGATTATTTCCCAAACAGATATAGTAAAATATATCTTGTCTAGACCCATTTTAAGGGGAAGACAAGGGAAATGGATCTTGGCCCTAGTCGAGTATGATTTTGAATACGTGCCTCATAAGGCAGTTAAAGGGCAAGCATTGGCTGATTTTCTAGCCGAGCATCCCAATTCATCTTTGGAGGAAGATACTTTTGAAATACATTTAGTCGAATTCAAACCATGGGAGTTATCCTTTGATGGATCGAAAACAGACAATGGAGTTGGAGCTGGCATAGTTCTAACATCACCAAAAGGGAAATGTTTCAGTTCTCTTTCCAATTGGATGAAAATAGAGTACTAACAAATAACCAAGCAGAATATGAAGCCTTAATTATAGGCTTAGAAATAGCAAAAGAATTAAATATACGTCATTTGAAAGTCTATGGAGATTCACAGTTGATTATTCGACAAATTACGGGACAATACAAGTGTTATCATCCCTTGTTGAATTTACAGTTAGGTAAAGTTAAACATCTTGCTCAGGAATTTGATGAAATTCATTTTCACCATATAATGAGACTGCAGAATATTGAAGCCAATCAAATGGCTCAAACAGCTTCGGGAGTCAAAATTCCTAAAGGTGTTAATGAGAAAGTGATCAGAATTCAGAAGAAATTTTTACCTTTCTCAATCGAAAGCGAAGAAATTCAGAAGGATATATTGGTTATTGATATTTCTGAAGATTGGATGATTCCAATAAAGAATTATTTGACAAATCCTAACGTGAAAACAGATAGAACGGTTAGGTGTAGATCAGTAAATTATGTTCTTTTGGGAGGTGATTTATATAGAAAAACACCTGATGGTCTACTATTGTTATGTGTTAACAAGGCCCAGTCAATGAAAATAATGGGAGAAGTCCATGAAGGGACCTGTGGCGCTCATCAAGCTGGCGATAAGATGAGATGGTTAATAAAAAGGCATGGGTATTATTGGCCAACTATTAGAGCTGACTGCATTCAATATG